>OZ038385.1:46994270-47016770 GCA_964036045.1 Eutreptiella sp. 'Long Island Sound 2002'
AAACGCCAGCAAAGAACAAACAAGACAGCCAGCTGCCACGCCGTGCCGCACACATACAGATCTGCCACCCCCTCCCCTCCCCTCCAACAACATGGGCTCACATGCTGTCATGTATTCCAGTCGTCGCTCCAGTCACCGCACCATTCAGTGTGGGGACCGTCGTGACTGACGTGAAAAGAAGCATAGCGATAGCCGTCCCAGCAAGCAGAGCGCTGCAGCCCCCCAATAGGCCCCCTAATAGGCCCCCTGATAGGCCCTCTAATAGGCCGCCCAACTGGCGCCCTAATGGGCCCCCCGATAGGCCCTCTAATAGGCCCTCTAATAGGCCGCCCAACAGGCGCCCTAATAGGCCCCCCAATAGGCCCCCTAATAGGCCCCCTAATAGGCCCCCTAATAGGCCGCCCAACAGGCGCCCTAATAGGCCCCCCAATAGGCCCTCTAATAGGCCTTCTAATAGGCCCCCTAATAGGCCCTCTAATGGACCCTCTAATGGGCCCCCTAATAGGCTGCCTAATAGGCCCCCTAATAGGCCCTCTAATAGGCCCTCTAATGGGCCCCCCCAGTAGGCCCCCTAATAGGCCCCCTAATAGGCCCCCTCATAGGCCCCCTAATAGGCCCCCTAATAGGCCCTCTAATAGGCCCTCTAATGGGCCCTCTAATGGGCCCCCTAATAGGCCCCCTCATAGGCCCCCTAATAGGCCCTCTAATGGGCCCTCTAATGGGCCTTCTAATAGGCCCCCTGATAGGCCCCTTAATAGGCCCCCTAATAGGCCCCCTAATAGGCCCCCTAATAGGCCCCCTAATAGGCCCCTAATAGGCCCCCTAATAGGCCCCCCAATAGGCCCCCTAATAGGCCCTCTAATGGGCCCCCTAATAGGCCCCCGGATAGGCCCCCCAATAGGCCCCCTAATAGGCCCCCTAATAGGCCCCCCAATAGGCCCTCTAATGGGCCCCCCAATAGGCCCCCTAATAGGCCCTCTAATGGGCCCCCTAATAGGCCCCCTAATAGGCCCTCTAATGGCCCCCCCCATAGGCCCCCTAATAGGCCCCCTAATAGGCCCGCTCATAGGCCCCCTAATAGGCCCCCTAATAGGCCCCCTAATAGGCCCCCTAATAGGCCCCCTCATAGGCCCTCTAACAGTCCCCTAATAGGCCCCCCCAATAGGCCCCCCAATAGGCCCCCTAATGGGCCCCCTAATAGGCCCCCTAATAGGCCCTCTAATGGGCCCCCTAATAGGCCCCCTAATAGGCCCTCTAATGGGCCCCCCAATAGGCCCCCTAATAGGCCCCCTAATAGGCCCTCTAATGGGCCCCCTAATAGGCCCTCTAATAGGCCCCCTAATAGGCCCCCCAATAGGCCCCCTAATAGGCCCCCTAATAGGCCCCCCAACAGGCCCCATAATAGGCCCCCTAATAGGCCCCCTAATAGGCCCCCCAATAGGCCCTCTAATAGGCCCCCAATTAGGCCCCCTAATAGGCCCCCTCATAGGCCCCCTAATTGGCCCCCTCATAGTCCCCCCAATAGGCCCCCCAATAGGCCCCCTAATAGGCCCCCTAATAGGCCCCCTAATAGGCCCCCTAATAGGCCCTCTAACAGGCCCCCTAATAGGCCCCGTAATAGGCCCCCTAATAGGCCCCCTAATAGGCCCTCTAATGGGCCCCCTAATAGGCCCCCTAATAGGCCCCCTAATAGGCCCCCCAATAGGCCCCCTAATAGGCCCCCTAATAGGCCCCCTAATAGGCCCCCTAATAGGCCCCCTAATAGGCCCTCTAATAGGCCCCCAATTAGGCCCCCTAATAGGCCCCCTCATAGGCCCCCTAATTGGCCCCCTCATAGTCCCCCTAATAGGCCCCCTAATAGGCCCCCCAATAGGCCCCCTAATAGGCCCCCCAGTAGGCCCCCTCATAGTCCCCCTAATAGGCCCCCTAATAGGCCCCCTAATAGGCCCCCTAATAGGCCCCCTAATAGGCCCCCTAATAGGCCCCCTAATAGGCCCCCTAATAGGCCCCCTAATAGGCCCTCTAATAGGCCCCCAATTAGGCCCCCTAATAGGCCCCCTCATAGGCCCCCTAATTGGCCCCCTCATAGTCCCCCTAATAGGCCCCCTAATAGGCCCCCCAATAGGCCCCCTAATAGGCCCCCCAGTAGGCCCCCTCATAGTCCCCCCAATAGGCCCCCTAATAGGCCCCCTAATAGGCCCCCTAATAGGCCCCCTAATAGGCCCCCTAATAGGCCCTCTAATAGGCCCCCAATTAGGCCCCCTAATAGGCCCCCTCATAGGCCCCCTAATTGGCCCCCTCATAGTCCCCCTAATAGGCCCCCTAATAGGCCCCCCAATAGGCCCCCTAATAGGCCCCCCAGTAGGCCCCCTCATAGTCCCCCTAATAGGCCCCCTCATAGGCCCCCTAATAGGCCCCCTCATAGTCCCCCTAATAGGCCCCCTAATAGGCCCCCTAATAGGCCCCCTAATAGGCCCCCTAATAGGCCCCCTCATAGTCCCCCTAATAGGCCCCCTAATAGGCCCCCTAATAGGCCCCCTAATAGGCCCCCTAATAGGCCCCCTAATAGGCCCCCTCATAGGCCCTCTAACAGTCCCCTAATAGGCCCCCCAATAGGCCCCCCAATAGGCCCCCTAATGGGCCCCCTAATAGGCCCCCTAATAGGCCCTCTAATGGGCCCCCTAATAGGCCCCCTAATAGGCCCTCTAATGGGCCCCCCAATAGGCCCCCTAATAGGCCCCCTAATAGGCCCTCTAATGGGCCCCCTAATAGGCCCCCTAATAGGCCCCCTAATAGGCCCCCCAATAGGCCCTCTAATAGGCCCCCAATTAGGCCCCCTAATAGGCCCCCTCATAGGCCCCCTAATTGGCCCCCTCATAGTCCCCCCAATAGGCCCCCCAATAGGCCCCCTAATAGGCCCCCTAATAGGCCCCCTAATAGGCCCCCTAATAGGCCCTCTAACAGGCCCCCTAATAGGCCCCGTAATAGGCCCCCTAATAGGCCCCCTAATAGGCCCTCTAATGGGCCCCCTAATAGGCCCCCTAATAGGCCCCCTAATAGGCCCCCCAATAGGCCCCCTAATAGGCCCCCTAATAGGCCCCCTAATAGGCCCCCTAATAGGCCCCCTAATAGGCCCCCTAATAGGCCCCCTAATAGGCCCCCTAATAGGCCCCCTCATAGGCCCCCTAATTGGCCCCCTCATAGTCCCCCTAATAGGCCCCCTAATAGGCCCCCCAATAGGCCCCCTAATAGGCCCCCCAGTAGGCCCCCTCATAGTCCCCCTAATAGGCCCCCTAATAGGCCCCCTAATAGGCCCCCTAATAGGCCCCCTAATAGGCCCCCTAATAGGCCCCCTAATAGGCCCCCTAATAGGCCCCCTAATAGGCCCTCTAATAGGCCCCCAATTAGGCCCCCTAATAGGCCCCCTCATAGGCCCCCTAATTGGCCCCCTCATAGTCCCCCTAATAGGCCCCCTAATAGGCCCCCCAATAGGCCCCCTAATAGGCCCCCCAGTAGGCCCCCTCATAGTCCCCCCAATAGGCCCCCTAATAGGCCCCCTAATAGGCCCCCTAATAGGCCCCCTAATAGGCCCCCTAATAGGCCCTCTAATAGGCCCCCAATTAGGCCCCCTAATAGGCCCCCTCATAGGCCCCCTAATTGGCCCCCTCATAGTCCCCCTAATAGGCCCCCTAATAGGCCCCCCAATAGGCCCCCCTAATAGGCCCCCCAGTAGGCCCCCTCATAGTCCCCCTAATAGGCCCCCTCATAGGCCCCCTAATAGGCCCCCTCATAGTCCCCCTAATAGGCCCCCTAATAGGCCCCCTAATAGGCCCCCTAATAGGCCCCCTAATAGGCCCCCTCATAGTCCCCCTAATAGGCCCCCTAATAGGCCCCCTAATAGGCCCCCTAATAGGCCCCCTAATAGGCCCCCCAATAGGCCCCCTAATAGGCCCCCGAATAGGCCCCCTAATAGGCCTTCTAATAGGCCCCCTAATAGGCCCCCCAATGGGCCCCCCAATAGGCCCCCTCATAGTCCCCCTAATAGGCCCCCTAATAGGCCCCCCAGTAGGCCCCCCAATAGGCCCCCTAATAGGCCCTCTAATGGGCCCCCTAATAGGCCCCCTCATAGGCCCCCTAATAGGCCACCCAATAGGCCCCCTAATAGGCCCCCTAATAGGCCCTCTAATAGGCCCCCAATTGGGCCCCCTAATAGGCCCCCTCATAGGCCCCCTAATTGGCCCCCTCATAGTCCCCCTAATAGGCCCCCTAATAGGGCCCCTAATAGGCCCCCTAATAGGCCCCCTAATAGGCCCTCTAATGGGCCCCCTAATAGGCCCCCTACTAGGCCCCCTAATAGGCCCCCTAATAGGGCCCCTAATAGGCCCCCTAATAGGCCCCCTAATAGGCCCCCTAAAAGGCCCCCTAATAGGCCCCCTAATAGGCCCCCTAATAGGCCCCCTAATAGGCCCCCTAATAGGCCCCCTAATAGGCCCCCTAATAGGCCCCCTAATAGGCCCCCTAATAGGCCCCCTAACAGGTCCCCCAATAGGCCCCCTAATAGGCCCTCTAACAGGCCCCCCAATAGGCCCCCTAAAAGGCCCCCTAATAGGCCCCCTCATAGGCCCCCTAATAGGCCCCCTAATAGGCCCCCTAATAGGCCCCCGAATAGGCCCCCTCATAGGCCCCCTAGTAGGCTCTCTAATAGGCCCCCTAATAGGCCCCCTAATAGGCCCCCTAATAGGCCTCTAATAGGCCCCCTAATAGGCCCCCTAATAGGCCCCCTAATAGGCCCCCTAATAGGCCCTCTAATAGGCCCCCTAATAGGCCCCCTCATAGGCTGCCTCATAGGCCCCCTAATAGGCCCTCTAATAGGCCTCCTAATAGGCCCCCTAATAGGCCCCCTAATGGGCCCCCTAATAGGCCCCCTAATAGGCCCCCTAATAGGCCCCCTAATAGGCCCCCTCATAGTCCCCCTCATAGGCCCCCTCATAGTCCCCCTAATAGGCCCCCTAATAGGCCCCCTCATAGGCCCCCCAATAGGCCCCCCAATAGGCCCCCTCATAGGCCCCCCAATAGGCCCCCCAATAGGCCCCCTAATAGGCCCCCTAATAGGCCCCCTAATAGGCCCCCTAATAGGCCCCCTAATAGGCCCCCTCATAGTCCCCCTCATAGGCCCCCTCATAGTCCCCCTAATAGGCCCCCTAATAGGCCCCCTCATAGGCCCCCCAATAGGCCCCCCAATAGGCCCCCTCATAGGCCCCCCAATAGGCCCCCCAATAGGCCCCCTAATAGGCCCCCCAATAGGCCCCCCAATAGGCCCCCTAATAGGCCCCCTAATAGGCCCCCTCATAGTCCCCCTCATAGGCCCCCTCATAGGCCCCCCAATAGGCGCCCCAATAGGCCCCCCAATAGGCCCCCCAATAGGCCCCCCCAATAGGCCCCCTAATAGGCCCCCTAATAGGCCCCCTAATAGGCCCCCTAATAGGCCCCGTCATAGTCCCCCTCATAGGCCCCCTCATAGTCCCCCTAATAGGCCCCCTAATAGGCCCCCTCATAGGCCCCCCAATAGGCCCCCCAATAGGCCCCCTCATAGGCCCCCCAATAGGCCCCCCAATAGGCCCCCCAATAGCCCCCCCAATAGGCCCCCCAATAGGCCCCCCCAATAGGCCCCCTCATAGGCCCCCCAATAGGCCCCCCAATAGGCCCCCTAATAGGCCCCCCAATTGGCCCCCCAATAGGCCCCCCAATAGGCCCCCTGATAGGCCCCCAAAAGGCCCCCTCATAGGCCCCCCAATAGGCCCCCTAATAGGCCCCCTCATAGGCCCCCCTATAGGCCCCCTAATAGGCCCCCCAATAGGCCCCCCAATAGGCCCCCTAATAGGCCCCCTAATAGGCCCCCCAATAGGCCCCCTAATAGGCCCCCCAATAGGCCCCCTAATAGGCCCCCCAATAGGCCCCCCAATAGGCCCCCTAATAGGCCCCCCAATAGGCCCCCCCAATAGGCCCCCCAATAGGCCCCCTAATAGGCCCCCTAATAGGCCCCCCAATAGGCCCCCTCATAGGCCCCCCAATAGGCCCCCTAATAGGCCCCCCAATAGGCCCCCTAATAGGCCCCCTAATAGGCCCTCTAATAGGCCCCCCAATAGGCCCCCCTATAGGCCCCCCAATAGGCCCCCCAATAGGCCCCCTAATAGGCCCCCCAATAGGCCCCCCAATAGGCCCCCCAATAGGCCCCCCAATAGGCCCTCTAATAGGCCCCCCAATAGGCCCCCCAATAGGCCCCCTCATAGGCCCCCTCATAGGCCCCCCAATAGGCCCCCCAATAGGCCCCCTAATAGGCCCCCTAATAGGCCCCCTAATAGTCCCCCTAATAGGCCCCCTCATAGTCCCCCTAATAGGCCCCCCAATAGGCCCCCTCATAGGCCCCCCAATAGGCCCCCCAATAGGCCCCCTAATAGGCCCCCCAATAGGCCCCCTAATAGGCCCCCCAATAGGCCCCCCAATAGGCCCCCTAATAGGCCCCCCAATAGGCCACCTAATAGGCCCCCTCATAGGCCCCCCAATAGGCCCCCTAATAGGCCCCCCAATAGGCCCCCTAATAGGCCCCCCAATAGGCCCCCTAATAGGCCCCCTCATAGGCTCCCCAATAGGCCCCCTAATAGGCCCCCCCAATAGGCCCCCCAATAGGCCCCCTAATAGGCCCTCTAATAGGCCCCCCAATAGGCCCCCCAATAGGCCCCCTAATAGGCCCCCCAATAGGCCCTCTAATAGGCCCCCCAATAGGCCCCCCAATAGGCCCCCTAATAGGCCCCCCAATAGGCCCCCTAATAGGCCCCGTCATAGGCCCCCCAATAGGCCCCCTAATAGGCCCCCTCATAGTCCCCCCAATAGGCCCCCTAATAGGCCCCCTAATAGGCCCCCTAATAGGCCCCCTAATAGGCCCCCTAATAGGCCCCCCAATAGGCCCCCTCATAGGCCCCCCAATAGGCCCCTTAATAGAACCCCCAATAGGCCCCCCAATAGGCCCCCCAATAGGCCCCCCAATAGGCCCCCTAATAGGCCCCCCAATAGGCCCCCCAATAGGCCCCCTAATAGGCCCCCCCAATAGGCCCCCTAATGGGCCCCCCAATAGGCCCCCCAATAGGCCCCCCAATAGGCCCCCTAATAGGCCCCGTCATAGGCCCCCCAATAGGCCCCCTAATAGGCCCCCTAATAGGCCCCCCAATAGGCCCCCTAATAGGCCCTCTAATAGGCCCCCTAATAGGCCCCCCAATAGGCCCCCTAATAGGCCCTCTAATAGGCCCCCCAATAGGCCCCCTAATAGGCCCCCCAATAGGCCCCCCAATAGGCCCCCCAATAGGCCCCCTAATAGGCCCTCTAATAGGCCCCCCAATAGGCCCCCCAATAGGCCCCCTAATAGGCCCCCCAATAGGCCCCCCAATAGGCCCCCCAATAGGCCCCCTAATAGGCCCTCTAATAGGCCGTCTAATAGGCCAGCCAATAGGCCCCCTAATAGGCCCCCCAATGGACCCCCTCATGCCAAATGGCCCCCTCATAGGCCCCCTCATAGGCCCCCTAATAGGCCCTCTAATAGGCCACCCAATAGGCTCCCCAATAGGCCCCCTAATAGGCCCCCCAATAGGGCCCCCAATAGGCCCCCCAATAGGCCCTCTAATAGGCCCCCCAATAGGCCCCCTAATAGGCCCCCTGATAGGCCCCCCAATAGGCCCCCCAATAGGCCCCCCAATAGGCCCCCCAATAGGCCCCCCAATAGGCCCCCTAATAGGCCCTCTAATAGGCCCCCCAATAGGCCCCCCAATAGGCCCCCCAATAGGCCCCCTAATAGGCCCTCTAATAGGCCCCCCAATAGGCCCCCCAATAGGCCCCCCAATAGGCCCCCCAATAGGCCCCCTAATAGGCCCTCTAATAGGCCTTCTAATAGGCCCCCCAATAGGCCCCCTAATAGGCCCCCCAATGGACCCCCTCATGCCAAATGGCCCCCTCATAGGCCCCCCAATAGGCCCCCTAATAGGCCCTCTAATAGGCCACCCAATAGGCTCCCCAATAGGCCCCCTAATAGGCCCCCCAATAGGGCCCCCAATAGGCCCCCCAATAGGCCCTCTAATAGGCCCCCCAATAGGCCCCCCAATAGGCCCCCTAATAGGCCCCCTGATAGGCCCCCTGATAGGCCCCCCAATAGGCCCCCCAATAGGCTCCCCAATAGGCCCCCTAATAGGCCCCCCAATAGGGCCCCCAATGGGCCCCCCAATAGGCCCCCCAATAGGCCCTCTAATAGGCCCCCCAATAGGCCCCCTAATAGGCCCCCCAATAGGCCCCCCAATAGGCCCCCCAATAGGCCCCCCAATAGGCCCCCCAATAGGCCCCCTAATAGGCCCTCTAATAGGCCTTCTAATAGGCCCCCCAATAGGCCCCCTAATAGGCCCCCCAATGGACCCCCTCATGCCAAATGGCCCCCTCATAGGCCCCCCCAACAGGCCCCCTCATAGGCCCCCTCATAGGCCCCCCACCTGGTGGACAAAAAGTAGGTGCGGAGCCGCACGCTGTTGCTCAGGCACTGCAGCGAGGCGTTAATGTAGCACGAGTTCCCCAAATTGGACAGGCCGCAGTGCCCCGGCTCCGACTTCCAGAGCTTGCCCAGGCCCGTCAGCAGCTGCACAGAGATCTCATCCCCGAGGACCGTGCACAGCGCGAAGTCCAGGTACTCGAACTCGGCGCAGTCCAGGAACGCCCCCACGAACTCCTCCTTCGTCACGCGGCCGTCGGCGTCCCGCGACATCTTCGACTGCAGCTCCCGGGCAATGCCCCGGCAGTCCGCCAGAACCTTCTCGAAGAAGGCGTCGAGCTTCGGCCACATGCGGTGCCGCACGGTGCGCAGCAGCTCCGTCGAGATGGGCTCTCGGGCGGCGGCGTCCCGCACGAAGAACTCCAGGATGGACCCCAGCATCTCGTCCAGCACCTGCGACGCGGGCGCAGGGAATCGCTTGAAGAGGGGGGGGGCGGGGTACCGCCCTCCCCCCCAACACTCGGGCCCTGACTCTACCCCAAAAGGCATTCCCATACCCCAACACCGGCCCCAACCGCATTTCCAACCGCCAGTAACCGCCGCCCCCCCCACAACCGCTTTGACATCCCATGTGACCGCCCTGCAACCGCTCTGGAACTGCCCAACTCGCACCCCTCCCCTTCAAGCAAAGCCCTGTACGGGGGGGGGGGGCGCGGGCGCTCCGGACGGGCCGCCTCTGGCTCTGGTCCACCAGGGCTACCCTACCCCACGGATGCATTGGAAGGGGGGGAGGAACCTCCCCGCCCCCCCTCCAAGGCACACGGTCTATGCCCAGCCACTGTCCCCCTGACGCCAAGTGCCAGCCTCAACGGCATTTGTAACCGACAGTAACCGCCCCCAACCGCTTCGGCAACCTCCTCCAACCGCCTGTCTAATCGCCTCTGGGTCCGCCTCTGAGGCCCCTTCCCTTCTGATGCACCCCTGCCCCCCGCCCCCCCCTTTGCAAGAACAACACTAGAGTCCCAAAATTTGACGGAAACAAAACCCGCTGTTGTTGCTCTGACAAGGGGGCGCATTCACAAAGGGCAACGTAGGACATGGTCCCAACAGTTGCAACGGTTCCAACAACACCTCCTGTTGTGCTGATAAGGGCGTCCGGGGGGGGGGGGGGTACCAGAATTATGGCATGGCCCTGCGCCCACACAGCCCACTGCAACCCACGTTGCAATGTGACGTTTTGCACACATCCCGAGGGCATCATAGCAGAGCGTTTATGCGCACCTGAACCAAACATGAGACCCACACCGACAGAGACCTCTCCGATGTCGCACGTTCATCGCAGGATCCAACGCGATTTGATGCCATTCTTTCTGGAAATTTTTTTGACTGTTGGGGGTGGCCGTGTAGGGGCGATGCAGGGGCTTTCTGCATTGCACAACAGATGTGCACAGCGACCCCCAGCCCGTATCAAGTCCTAAAAGGGGGGGGGGGGGCGCTGGGTTTGCAGTCATTTTGACCCCCTAAAATGGGTTGCTCCCGTGCCAGGGATGTCCTTTGCGTCCCGTGCACATTTGTGCGGATGGTTGCCTTTTTGGGTTTGGCGCAGACCAAAGATGAGCGGGCGTCACCGCATGGGGCTGGAGGTCACTTCCCTCACAGTGGCTGCGGCAGCGGACCTGACACGCAGTGAGGATTGGCTGGGTCTGAAAATGCAGCGGGAGACAGCCACGCCCGTAGGCTTCCCGGTCTCGGGATCAAGGGTCAGGCCTGCCCAGTTCTACAAATGACGCCCCGCGAATAACTGTGGTACCGGGTCTGACACGCAGTGAGAGAGGGTGAGCTGAGCACGTTTGCACATGTGGCTGCTTGTGGGTTGAAGGGGCACATGTCGTGCCGGAGCGCGCACCTCCCGGGCCCTCTTTCCTTCTGTTTCCGCCTGTTTGGTTTGAGACTGCGAGTTTTGCCGTTGCTGTTGGGGGCGTGATTTGGACATTGATGTCTTGAGAGCAGATGCGATCTGTGACACAAAAAATCTTAAACCCATTAAACGAGCAGAAATCCCGGACTCGTTTGTAACCCCCTCCCTCCCTCCCCCCCACAGACCTCCCCCCCCCCCCCAGAATGCGCATCGGTCCCCCCCCAACCCCCGGGAGGAAAGATCACCAAATTGTGCCAAACCCCCCCCCCCAACAGACCTTGCCACTGCAACTCCATCGTACCTGGAGGAAAAACTGTCTTCGGGGCCTTTGGCGCCGTGCAATTTAGGGGCAAGTGACGCCCCACGGCCCCGTATGATGACGCGTGAGCTGTCGCGCGCGCGGTGTCGTTTGAGACGACGCCGGCACACCAGGCAGCACATGCCGATCGCAAGAGGGCAAGCAAGGCGTGTCAAGAGCCGCAGGCAGGCCTTTCGGCACAATGTCTGTGGGATGGAGTGCAGAGTGCCCCTGATGCGTGAGACGGAGGGCCACATCATCCTCATGCGTCATCAGCAACGTGGCAGGACATCGGGATAGGGGACGGGCAGAACAACAGTAAACGGTGCGCCGGCCGGACAACGCCAGCACCGAACAAACCGGATGGCCATCCCCCCCCCCCCGTGTGGCATTCCGTCGGGTTGTTGTTTCTTTACGGGGCCCTGGACAGTCACCCGTTCGTCCCTCCGCATGTTGCGTCGGGTCGCTGCGTTCTGTCGGCCGCTGCGGCCGGTGCTCCTGCTGGTGTCGTTTCCGCGTTCGCGGAGCCCAGTCGTTGGTGTGCCGGGGCTGTGCTGAATGTGGCGGGATGTGCCGTTTGCGCGTCAGCGGCGCCCCGGATGCGGATGTTGAACGCTCCCCGTGGCGCTGCAAGGCACGAGGCCGCAAAGGAGCAAGTTCCGAACAAAAGGCTCTTCAGTGACATTGCCATTGACGCCCCCCCCCCCTCCCCCTCCCGGAGACTGTGCACAAGGGGCGGCGGGGGAAGGCGGTTTCCCCAACCCGCCCAAAGATATGTTAGAACAGAGGAGAGGGGGGGGGGGTCGGGGGGCCCAAGAGTTTGTGTTCCAAAAACGGCCCAACAGGATTCTCCCGATCATACATTTCCGTGCTTTCCCACGATAGTCACTGCGGTTTTGGGGGATCAATGGTCGGTAACAGTCGACTGAATGTCCCATGTCATATGCAGGCACCCAAGGTGCCGACCAGGTCACACATCTTCCTGCCGTATCATACCGAAGGAATGTAGGTATGGATGCCCAGTAGTTGGTGTGTTGGGACTGTGCTGAATGTGGCATGGTGTGCCGTTTGCGCGTCAGCGGCGCCCAATCGTTGGCGTATTGAGGATGTGCTGGTTGTTGTGGGGGTCGTTTGACTGGTTTTGCTGTCCACGCGCCCCTGTCCCCCTCTCCTCTGTTCTAACATATCTTTGGGCGGGTCTGGCCCAAGCCCAGGCCCAAAGATATGTTAGAACAGAGGAGAGGGGGGGCGGGTCGGGGGGCCCAAGAGTTTGTGTTCCAAAAACGGCCCAACAGGATTCTCCCGATCATACATTTCCGTGCTTTCCCACGATAGTCACTGCGGTTTTGGGGGATCAATGGTCGGTAACGATCGACTCCTCTGTTCTAACATATCTTTGGGCCTGGGTCTACCGTCTGTCACTACCGCTCTGGTTTCGGGGAGGGGGAGTCCTCCGACGGTTGTAACACATCCCGGGCGAGGCACTTCCCACCCCCAACAAACAGCCCAACACCGACACGGACCGGGCGTTGGCTCGACGGCAGTCCTCGCCGCGGGGGTGCACCGCGTGCGTCACAACCGGACATGCCGCTAGCGTCCGGCGGGGACTCCGGGTCTTGTTAAGAATCCAGCCTATCAAATGTACCACTCGACAGTCCACGCCCCACTCACGTCCAGAAGTGAGTAGGAAGCGGCCCGGGCCCCCCGCACGCGCACCTTCGGGATGAACCGCTTCATGACCTCGAGGTAGTTGCGGAGCAGGCACTCGGTCTCGTACTCCGTGAGCACCTTCTGGTTCTCCACGGCGAAGCGCTCCCAGATGCCCTCCAGCTCCGTCTTGTGGTTGGTGGCGGCGGCCATCCGCACCTTCACCTTCGCCACGGACGAGGGGTCCGAGAAGCTCTCGATCACCGCCTTCGTGATGCCCTGGATGTTGGTGTAGTCGATCTCCTCGAAGATGCACTCCTCGAGGCAGCTGCGGTACGCCTCCAGCAGCCCGTCGAACGCGTCCTGGTGGTTCCACATGGAGCTCGAGCGGCGCCGGCCCGTGCGCGCGCGCGCCGAGCGCTGCCCCGTCCCCGGCCGCGAGAACCGCTGCACGTGCCAGTAGGTCTCGGCATCCTGCGGGGGCACGGCCGCGCTGTGCGTGCTGCTGAGCGGCGAGCCCTTCTCGCAGTCGTACATGAGGCCGTCGTCCGGACGCGACTCGTCCCCCCCCCCGCCACCGCAAAACAGTGGCGGATGGCCAGTGGGCGCGACGGAAGAGGCTGCGGAGGAGCGTGCGGCGCGCGAGGCGGGCGAGGCACGTCCCACCCCCAACAAACAGCCCAACACCGACACGGACCGGGCGTTGGCTCGACGGCAGTCCTCGCCGCGGGGGTGCACCGCGTGCGTCACAACCGGACATGCCGCTAGCGTCCGGCGGGGGCTCCGGGTCTTGTTAAGAATCCAGCCTATCAAATGTACCACTCGACAGTCCACGCCCCACTGACGTCCAGAAGTGAGTAGGAATCTGCTGCGCCCAGTGCGCGGCTCAGTAGGACCCAGCCACGCCTGATGGCGTCTCGCTTGGCGGACACTAGCGACAAGCCTGGTCACAACCTAAAGGGTCGATCTTCGGCGGCGCGCACTGGGAAGGCAAACAGGTCAGCCTCACTGCAGGGTTGCTTACTGCACAACCCACAAAAATTGAGGGCTTTGCAGGGCTGTGCTTAAAGGGTATCGGGGGGGGGGGGGGTCTGGGTCCCAAAAGTTTGTGTACCAAAAAGGGGCCCAACCAGAATTTCCCTTTTGTATATTCTATTGCCCTCGGCAAGGCACCTCGAAGAGGTTCAAAGAACACCACCCAGTGGCTCCTTGTTGCACCAAACTCTATCAATGATGGTCAAGAAAAATACTTGGCTGACTTTGTTGACACACGAGTTTCTGACCAAGACACCTCAGAAAGAGGCGCCTGAAACACTGCAGGTTCTCTGATGACAAAAGTTGAGGTGGCATCAAGTAAAATGAATTCCTTAGGGAGTGCAACCTGGTGGGTTTGCGAATAACTGGTTGTAACAGGTTATTTTCTCAAAATGAAATGGTGGATCAAAATGAAATGAAATGGTAGGTGAAGGTTGTTAAGGTTTGTGTTTACAACCGTTGATTGTCGGTTTTTGAAAGCTGCGTGAAAAATCACGCCGAAGCCGCGTCAGCGATTTTTCTGACTTTTGCATGATGATTTCTCCAACATGCTGAAGAGTTAAATTCCGAGACTTTGTAGAATACTTGGTGGCATTCAATTCCCTCTCATCTTAGTTGCTGTTCTGATCCGATTTTTTGGGGGGCAGTTCGAGAGAAAAAATATTGGACTGGAACCATTGCCCTCCTCCCCCTCCCTTTCCCTCTCGCTCTCCCTCTACGACACCCCAACCGACAGATGCACCCTCAATAAAACACATGAGCAGGGGACATGTGTGCCAATGCAGGGGGCTGCTATTGGGGCTCTGTGTCCGATGATGGTCAGCGCATTGTACATCAACCGCCCGGCAGCAGAATGCCACGGGGGCAGTGCTTGGGCCTGGGGCGGCTACTCACCCCAAACCCCCGGTGCCGGTCCACGGCACACCCCCTGCCTCTCCCACTGCCTCGTGCGCACCCCCTCGCACCCCCCGCCCCTCAGTCTCCCGCTCGCAACGCGAAAGCGGTCGACGTGGAGGCCGCGACGGCGCCGATCGCAAAGCGGCCCTTCTATCGATCACCCCCCCCCCAAAACAAAGGAGCATCCCTCGGCAGTGGCCCTGCAGATGCACGCCCCCGTCCGTCCAGCCCAGGCCCTGATGCACAGCCTGGCCCCCCCGTGACCCGTGCTCCCGTGCATGTCACAGGACATTCAGGCGTGACCCAGACCCAGCGATGCATTGGAAGGGGGGGAGGTACCCCCCCCCCCTTCCAGGGCGCCCAGCCTATGCCCAGCCACTGTCTCTCTGACGCCAAGTGCCAGTGTCAATGGCATTTGTAACCGACAGTAACCGCCCCCAACCGCTTCGGGCAACCCCCTCCAACCGCCCATGTAACGGCTTCCGGGGTCACCTCGGAGGTCCCTTCCCTTCTAATGCAACCCTGCCCAGGCCACTCACACCACCACCAGCACTGTGGGCCTTCCCGAGGGTGCGTTTGCCACGGAGGTGACGTACGTGTGCCGGTCAGTCCGTCCGGCCCCCCGTCGCAGGTGTTGCCCGTGCCTTGGCACGGGCAAGCGACTGCCAGCGCCTGCACGTGCCACGGGGAACGTTCTTCCCGGTGGACTCTCTCCGTTCGCCAAAGGGGGATTGCCCCCCATGAGGCCGGCACACCGATGGCCTTTCCCCGGCGCCGGAAAAGGGGTTTTTCCCCCGAAAGCCGCGGGAGGTGGGGGCCCGGCATGTCCCGTGGGCGGAGGAGGGGCCCTCCTCGGGCTGGGCGGCGTTCTACGGGCGTTGCAGGGGTCCGCCTTCGGAGATGGGCGAGACGCAGGCACAGGCCCAGGCACCGGCACGAGGGGAACTTCCCGGGGGCGCTGGCTCGGGGGGTCTGGGGAGGCAATGGTCTGCGGGCGGTGGGGCAACGTACTTTGGCGGGTGAGAGTGGGACCCCATGAGGGGGGGGGGGGGGGGCAGTGACCCAAACCCCAGCCCCAAAGCGGCATCACTCAGCCCCGCATATAAGCCCCCCACAACTTTGAGCATACACAAGTGGCGGGGGCAGTGCAATGAGATGTCGGGTGTTGTGGGGGCGAAATGCGTGGAGTACGTAGGCAGGGCTGGGGGTCTAGGGCAGGGGGGGGGGGGGCGTCCAGTTGGGGTGATGCCCAAATGGGGGCAGCGACGGGGGTTCAAGTGGGTCTGTAGGCGCAAAACACATCGTCCGGCGTGAGTGTGGGGGTGGCCCCACGCCAATTGACGCTGGAGGAGGCAGGGGGCTGAAGGGGAGGGGGGGGGGTGGCAAGAGCGGTGATTGGCGATTGGGGGGCAGTGTCTGGCGGGTACAACCCGGTGGGATGCGGTCAGGGGCGGACAGCCTGGGTCGGCAGGGCTGACCGGCACCCCAAAGAGGCGGCGGGAGAGGGACCCCCCCCCCCCCCCCACTCAACCATGTATTAGAAGAGAGGGGGGGGGGGGGTTTTGTGTTCCAAAAATGGCCCAACCAGATTTTCCCGCCGGTAAATTTCTTTTTTTCCCACGATGGTCAATTTGGTCTAGGGGGTCCAGGGGGGGGGGGGGGGGTAACCCCCCCTCCTCCTGCGGTTATCAGCCGTTCTAATACATCCTTGGCCTAGTGTGATCAACTCCATGGCCCAACATCTGTTCCATTCATTGGCCGTGTTCGCTGAGCATTCTCTTCGCGGAGTTGGGTAAGACCCAAGGCCTGTCCCTGCGTCATGGGGCTATGCACGGCAGGTCTGGGACCCCAAAGTGTGTGTAACATAAATGGCCCGATCACATTTTCCCGATGGTAGATTTTGCTTTTTCCCGCGATGGTCCCTTTGGTCTCTGGGGGGGGGGGGGGGTGTATCCAGGGCCCTCCGCACCACTGCCCGGCCCACACCCCCACAGTCTTCCTTGAACACGAAGGTTTTGCCCACGAACGCATCCCCCGCCCGAACCCCCCCCCCCCTTGGCACACAAACAACAGTGCCCATCGGACACCGCTCTCGTCTCTCCCCTCCCGGGGGAAGTATTAAAAGGGGGAGTTTGGGACCCAACGGTTTGTGTCATCAAAATGGCCCAGCAAGATTTTCCCAACGGTAAATGTTGCTTGTCCCCACGATGGTCACTTTGGTGGAGGGGGGTGGTCCAAAGGGGGGGGGGGGGGGCTACCCTCCTACGGTGTACAGCCATTCTAATACTTCCCTGCCCCCCGCCCCCCCAAGCCCCTGACCCAGGTGTCACTCTCCCGGCGGGCATCCGCACGGCCAACCGGAGGCACCCTCCCCCAAGCAGGCTCGGCCTTGGGGATGAGACGGGCATCCGTCACCCTCCCGGAGCAAGGAAACCAAGCACACGCGCGCCCGTGTGCACAAGGGCCCGCTCAAGAGTCCTATCAACATAGGGCCCGGGAGGCCATAATCACTCACCAAATGGCAGCCACGTGCACTCCACAAGTGGCACCCTCCTTTGTAAACGGTCCCAAAACTTGTGGTGGGCAGCACCATGATAACACGGTGGGTAGCTGGGGCCTAATAGCTGGTGGGCATCCAGTGCTGAGCCAGCACCCACTGGAACGGAGGGCATCCTCCGAGCGCCCCACAACAAAACCACCAGCCACCACACAAGGGGCCGGCACCCGTGAGGTGTACACCTGCAGGCGACACACTGCGCACGGCAAACCCGCCAACCGCGCGCACCCCTCGCAGTGCGCGCCATGAGCAAGCCCCGCACCCTGCGCTCGGACAACCCCGGCCAAAGAAGGGAAAGGAGCAGCAACAGGTGCCACTCCACAACTGTAGGTGCCACTCCACAACTGCAGTGGCAGAGCTGCAGGCGCAACACCCCCATAGTCCCTGGATCGGTAACGGGACGGGGGATGGCTGCGGAGAGCTGCAGCACAAGAGCAAGGACTGCTGCATGGCAGTTACTCATAGCAGTGACTGGAGGGCGGAAACTGCTGCTTAGCGGGTGATGCAGAGCAGGGACTGCTGCATGGCAGTCACTGCACTGCATAGCGGTTGCTGCAGAGCAGAGACTGCTGCATAGCAGTCACTGCAGAGCAGTGACTGCTGCATAGTGGTCGCTGCACGGCAGGGACTGCTGCATAGCAGACACTGCCGGGCAGCGACTGCTGCATAGCAGTTGCTGCAGAGCAGGGGCATAAGGGCTGTGGCCACACAGTCGATCCCGGCGAGCCTGAACCCAGGCAGTGGCGGCTGCGGTGCGCGAAGTGCGACCCGGAGGACGCGGACAGCTGCCAACACACCACAGCGTGTTGGGGGGCCCATGGGTGTAACGACGGAGACCGCCATCAACCGTCAAGGCGTGAGGCGGCCACAGAGCCGCGCCAATATCGTACGGTCATACTAATCCTAATCCCAATCCAAGCCCCCGACCCACTCGCCGTCGATCCCGCCGGGGGCTCACGCCTTCCCAAACACAAGGAGCGTGCGGTTGAGCCGCCACGGGTTGGGCCGGAGGTTGTGGAACGTTGGCGCCTTGGGCAGCGCGCTGTAGTACGAGTCGTAGAAGTCCAGGTGCACGAACAGGCGCAGCTTGTGGGTCTGGGCCAGCGCGTCCAGGATGCCCCGCCAGCACGCGTGCAGGTGCTCCCCCTTCTTCAAGTTGTAGACCTAAGCGAAGGTGCAGGTGGAGCCTTTGGTGGACCAACCTTGTTGGACGGGAGAGAGTGGGAGAGGGTTGGGAGAGTGTGGGAGAGTGTGGGAGAGGGTTCGGAGAGGGTGGGAGAGGGTTGGGAGAGGGTTGGGAGAGTGTGGGAGAGGGTTGGGAGAGGGTTCGGAGAGTGTGGGAGAGTGTGGGAGAGGGTTCGGAGAGTGTGGGAGAGGGTTGGGAGAGGGTTGGGAGAGGGTTGGGAGAGGGTTGGGAGAGTGTGGGAGAGGGTGGGAGAGGGTTGGGAGAGTGTGGGAGAGTGTGGGAGAGGGTTCGGAGAGTGTGGGAGAGGGTTGGGAGAGGGTTGGGAGAGGGTGGGAGAGGGTTGGGAGAGGGTTGGGAGAGGGTTGGGAGAGTGTGGGAGAGGGTGGGAGAGGGTTGGGAGAGTGTGGGAGAGTGTGGGAGAGGGTTCGGAGAGTGTGGGAGAGGGTTGGGAGAGGGTTGGGAGAGGGTGGGAGAGGGTTGGGAGAGGGTTGGGAGAGGGTTGGGAGAGTGTGGGAGAGGGTGGGAGAGGGTGGGAGAGGGTGGGAGAGGGTTGGGAGAGGGTGGGAGACGCCCAGAGCTGGTGGATTGCACCCGCCCAAAGGCACGCGGCTGCAACAAGAAGTGGGAAGGAGTGACGGTGCAAATCGGTGTGCGAAACGAAACGCACTGTGAGAGCGAGACCCTACTGCACATCCGGTTTGGGGTTTGGTGGTGGGGGGCGTGGTGCTGTGAGGGCGGGCGAAACCCCCACCCTGTTTTTCAGAGGGTACGTTTGCCCGGCGCGCCCATCCAAATCAAGGTTCCGGCCATCCATTCCAATGCTTTACCCCGACATCACTCCCTCCTCCAGCCCAGGCTACCTGACCCCTGCCGTCTTGGGGGTCCACGTGTGGGCGGACTGGCTACATCACCCCTGCCTTCTCGGGAGGTCCTCAACACGGGGGACGTAAAGTGGGGGGGGAAAGGGGGACGACCGGGAAAATTAGGGGAAACCCTTGCCCGGCGCGCCCGGCACGCTAACGTACTCTCTTAGGCCGTGACCCAGCGGGGCCTCTGGGGGAGCCGTGATGGGCATCGGTCCTCCGTTTTCTGTCATTGGTGGGCCTGTTTTGGCGTGGACCCCTCCGCCACAGGAGGAGTCCCTCTCCACGTGGGCCTGGTCATTGAGACCTCAGATACAAAGGGGCAGGGATGCATTGGAAAGGGGGGAGGTACCCCCCGCCCCCACCTCCAGGGCGCCCAGCCTATGCCCAGCCTATCCAGCGACGCCAAGTGCCAGCTTCGATGGCATTTGTAACCGACAGTAACCGCCCCCAACCGCTTCGGCAACCTCCTCCAACCGCCTGTCTAACCGCCTCTGGGGCCGCCTCTGAGGCCTCTTTCCTTCTAATGCAGCCCTGCAAACGGGCTTCGGCGACCGGCACAACGCCAGACCTGCTCGTACGTCAGGTGGATCGTGGAGATGCCGATGACGTTGAAGCGCTGCAGCTCCCGGGGGTGCAGCGTGAAGGTGTGGCACGGGATGCCGAGCCAGATGAAGCAGTCGTGCTGCGCCAGCGGCTGGTGCTTGACGTACTCGGCGACCGTCAGCCGCAGGTGGCGCCGGTACTCGTACGCCGCGTCGGCGCACCAGTGCGTGGGGACGAGCAGCGGGTCGATGGCGGTGGCGTTGCCGTGGAAGTTCACGAGGAACTTGTCCATGGGCGTCAGGAACGCGCCGACCTGTGGCCGAGGGCCCTCTTTTAGGCTCACGATTTGACGGCGCACGCGAGGCAGCCAACAGCCGTTGGAGGGTAACCGACGGCGGTTGGAGGTGGATGTTCTTTGGGAAAAAAAAGGAAAATTTTTGTCCACTTAAAAAGGAATAGGGCCCGAAATGCTCGAGTTTTCGCAGTCTAGAAAATTCCCCCGAAAATTCCTCCGGTCACGCAACCGGGCCAGCCGAGCATTCCGGGGCCTTAGTTCCTTTTTGGGGCAGAAAAGGACTTTTTTCTTGGCCAAGAGCCAAAAGCCGAGCCCCCCGTAGAAAGTTCGAACTTTCTACGGGGGGTTCGACTTTTCTAGGCCTAGAAAAGTCGAACTTCGTGCTTTCTACAATGCGAAATACCCCGTTCCACAGCACGTCCCCTTTCGTCAGAGGAGTTTGCCGGGTGCGGTCGGGTCTCTGACAACGCATCCATGCGCCATCAGCCCCATGCCCCAAGGCCGGGACAACACACCATCGGTGACGCAGCGGCACGGCGCAAAGGCCCCACAGGGCCGTGTCACTTGTCGCATATGGAACACGGTGCCAACGAACGCCATGACGCAGCGCCGCATTGGAGAGGCGACTGCACTTGACGGTCCCAAGAAGTGCTCGCAGACGCTTCCGTACTTTGCGGTGAAATGGGTGGCCCGCCGCCCTGAACTTGTCGCACGTCGTGCCATGGGTGACACAATGTGCACGAGGCAGTTGTTTGCGGTGTGCTGGTGGCCGATGGTACCGTTGGGGGGGGGGGGGGGGGCAAACGACATTGGCGGGGTAGATCTGGCTGTGGGAAATTCAGCGGTGGGCAGGGGAGTATTAGAAGGGGGGGGAGGGAGGGGGGGAGGGGGTCTGAAGGGGGGAAGGGGAGGGTTCCGCCGGGACCCCCCTCCTCCCAGGGTCCCCCTATGGTCCCTGCCGAAGGGGGGCCGAAAATTTTTGAAGCTTAAATCCTCTTGGCACCGAAGGCGCCGAAGCAAAATTTTGGCTGTCAGCCACACACATTACAAGAGGAGGGGGGAGGGGGGGAGGGGGGTCCAAGGGGAGGGAGGTAGGGGGGGGGGGGTCAGGGGAGGTACCCCCCCTCCTCCTACGGTGTACGGCCGTTCTAATACATCACTGGCGGTGGGTCTCAGAAACAGCATTGGAACAGCCATGGCAGACTTGGTGGCAGGCCCGGAACCGTACACGGCAGACCCAACAGCCACACACAGCCAGTGATGAGGGTCGAAGTGGTCCCAGGTCCTGACAGGTGACACACGGGCCAGCTGCCAGCAACTGCAACAGTGCCTGCCCACCGCCGCCGGAGAGTAGGGGGCCCCCTGCCCTGGAACCGTTGCGGGTGTGGCGGCCAATCGGAGAAACCCCAATCCCCGCACCAGCCCCCCGGTATGTCAACCGGCCCCCCGAGTCGGCAAACGTGGCGGCCAACGAGTGGGCGAGCGAGTCGGCGGCGCGTTTCACCCGACTTCGAGGGCGGGATCAAAATGTTGGAGGTTGGCACAAAATAAGGCCTATCATGCGGTGCTGGCTGTGCAGGTATCATTCCATTTTGCACGGCACTCCTCAGTCAGTGCTGCACCCAAAATTTTGGTATTTGGCAACTTCGCCGAATTTCGCCGACTCGTTGGGCCCCTCGCCGACTCGGGGGGGGGGGGGGGGATTGGTATGTGCTGCGCAACGACCCAGGCAAGTGGGCAGTGCAGCGCCCAGGCATCACCTGTGGCCCATCCGGCCCTGTCTACCCCACCCTTTGGCCCTGCCGCACTCCAGTACTCCAAAGGCTGGCCCACACTGCTCTGCACAGCGCATCCCTTTTCCTTCTCGTCTCGTACAGCACCGTGTCGCGCACCCCACATTCGTCTGCGGAGCAGACGGGGCACTGGTGTCTGCCGAGGGGACTGGGAAGCGGCAGCCCCGTCCTGTGCGCCACTCAGTAACGTCCACCGTCGCACTGGAACTCGGTAGGAACCGGCGGAATCCTGCGTCCGGCTGACCACATGTGGCCTGGCGGACGCTCGCGGCAGGTCTGCTAACGTCAATCCCCAGGCCGGTTTGAACCACTTTTTGGGTTGATCCCCCGACCGGGCCGTTCTGACCCACTTTTGGTTCCACGCGCCACAGTTCCCGACGGGTTGGCTGGTCCACTTCTTGTTGTGATGCAAAACGCGCGCCTGCGCACCTGCGACTTGGTGGTTTGCGTGCGGCACGCCCGATGGCAGGCGGCCAGACCGGCTGGTGGCGACGAGCCCGCAAGCACAAGCAGTGCCAGAGGAGGTTAGCCCGGTGCTTTGAGGCAGGTGCCCTGTCTGCCCAAGTCCGCCCTGGAGCCCCGCCCATATCAACGAAGGGTCTGTCAGTGTTGTGGGGGGTAGTCTGGTCCCCGCATTGCCGCACGTTGCGACCGCCCCACGTGCCCCCAGAGGCCCCAGTGAGGAAATGAGAGCACGCGCCGGCCCCCCTCTTCCTGGCCCCAGGGAGGAACCGGAGGGGAGGGGTCCCGGAGCGGTTAGGCGGGCGGTTGGAAGGGAAACCGGTGTGGAGCGGCGACTGTCGATTGCAACTGCCGTTGGGGGGCAGTTGGCGAATGGGGAAGGGCGGCTGCGCCGCAGGCTCGTCCCCTTGCAAAAGGGCGGCGGGGGTTACCTCCTCCCCTTCCAATGCATCCCTCTCGCCCTCGTGACGGTGAGGCAC
>OZ038385.1:47019270-47189270 GCA_964036045.1 Eutreptiella sp. 'Long Island Sound 2002'
ACGTGCAACTTGTGTCCGTTCGCGTACACTACCCCCACCACGGCGGCCACAAGCAATGCGGCCGCGAACCCCAAACAAAAGCACACGAGCTGCCGGGTGCTGCCGGGTGCGGCTTCACAGGGGGCCTGCGGGGGGGCATCATGGGCCTGCGGCGGCTTTGCCACGTGGGGCCCCAAGGAAGACGATGGCGCGGCCGGCAAAGCCTCCTGCTTGGCCCTGTCTATGCTGTGAGAAGGCACGTTGCACACGCCGAAGGGGCCACGCAGAACGCGGGGTGGATTGCCAACAAACACTGAGAGATGCGCATCGGTTGTCGCGAGAGGATGCGAGATAAGAGTGTGGGCAGAAGGAGGGAGGCGGATGGGAGGGAGTTGGAGGTGCGAAAAGACACTTGTGGCCTCTGCCCCATCCCATAACCCCTGGTCGACGATTTGATACCACTAATCTCCTGACCCACCCGCCATGCCGTTCCTGGTCGCGCGTGCTTCGCACAGCTGAGGTAGAAGGGGCTGGGGGCACGGGAGAGAAACACATGGACATTGATTCGGATCCTGACCCGGATCCTCCTGTGATTCGGGCCCTAATTCGAATCCCGACCCGGATCGGGTCCTGATTAGGGGTTGAGGGCTGGTAGGGGCCCGTGGCGCGGATGACGGAGGCCCTCGTGAGGGGCAACACCACCGGTAGTGTTTGTGATCTACGGTGTGGGGTGGGAAACCACATTTTGAGTTGCCGCTTCGCCTTGTACTAGCGTGCCATAGCCCCTGGTTCGGTAAACCTGTGGTGGATGTTTCGTCGAGGTAGAACAATAATCGAACAAAGTGGGGGGCCATGGCCTCATCCCGTAATGTGGTAACTACAGCGCTGCACTCCCCAGCTTGCAAGGACAATCCAGCGCGCACAGCAAGCGCAAGCACTGCTACAGAAAACACACAGTCTTTTATGTTCCCCCTCAGTCTTTTGTGCCAAACAGTTGTGCTTGGCGTGCTTGTGTTGTGCGGGGTCTCGCTTAGCCCTGCTGTATCAGTATCGTAGTGAGTGCACTATTGTGTGGTCGCATCCTCCTCAAGCAAACGGGCCACGTGAGGGCAACTGGCGAGGAGTTGGGCAAAAAAGCTCTAAAAATGAGGTGTGGTGACCGATTTTGCTCGAACGACCACTACCGGCGGTTGGGCAGCCATGTTCATAAAATTCCGCATGTGGTACATTTGTCAATTGCCGCAACATAAGATGAGTTGAATGTGGAAGCTTGCCCTCTCGTCACCCCAACCGCAATGCTTGGGTTTTGAACACATGCCCATGTGGCCGAAGCCATCCACGCGACCGTTAGCACAAGTGCTTAGACGAAGGTCTGTGGCTCGGATCTTTTCCAATCCGCGAGCCGCCGTTGCAACCTTCCCGTCCGGCTAGCTAGCCGACGAGCGCATCCCAATGTTGCTCCCATGGCATCCTCCACTTCATCCATTCGTTCATTCTGTGGCGGCTTACGAGCCCGCTTGGGCAAGTCCGCATGAAGTCCCCACCTCATGCTACTAAGCCGTTCCTCGGCATTTTGAGTACACACCCTCGCTTCTAGGGTTGGTTGCTAGTTAGCTCATTGTACCCCCCCCCCCCCTTCGGGCGGCCGGTAAGTGCAGCCCATCGGGTTTCCGTTCACGCAGCACACATTGGCTAGTGATGAGTGTGTAGTAACAGCAAACTTCCGACAAAAAAATAGATGCACAACGTTCCACACCCATAGTTAGATCCTTTTTTTTGTTGGGGGAGGTTTACACTACCCCGGGGGTGGCAACCGCGAAGCACGATGCGAGGGGTCAAGGTTGGGCAGGTGAAAAAGAATGGATCGATTTGGAGTTGGTGCTTTTTGTGCTTGACCGAAGAAGTGGTTGTGGCTTGCACAACTAGCAGAACATCACCGAAAACAACCAAAGTACGCGACCTACGTTGTCCGTGCATTGCGTTTGTCATGCATGCTTTGGAGGTCAGGTCAGGGGTCACACATGGTGTGTACAAGCCAGGAGTCCCACAACACACTAAATGCCATCACACAAATACCACGCAAATGCCGTGCCGTGCAATCATGCAAAGGCGCCATTTGGTTTTCGAAAACGCTCGCCGGCCGCCTCATGGACATTGCTGACCCATGATGGATGAAACCATCGCGCATTAGGCATGTTCTATCTACGGCGGATGGATCAAAACATGGTGTACCTCCCAAGTTACCTTTTGTGCAACAGTTTAACGCAAGGTCAATCCATAATTAGACGGAAAGAAACCAAAATGTGACACGTACGCATGATCCATCGTCATTCATTTTGGTGTGCACTCATCGAGGAAATGTGATGAAGCTTACGCTATGTTCAATGCTTTCTTTTTGCATGAAGATCATATGTTTGTTGCGATTTGCGATGGCGACTTTGATATTGTGCATGAGATTTTTGTTGACCCCCCCGCCCACCGCCATCTCTCCCAAATACACACCAAAGACACGTAACACTACAGGACAATAGTTGCAAAATGCAACGACATGCACAGACCATGTTGATTCACACGTCCCTTGGACAAGAGAACTGAGGTACGAAACGTCTCCAACAGTTCGAAATGGCCGGATAGAAAAATGATGAACTTGGTCCATGGCGCTTGCAAGCACAACACGACAGTGTAGGTCTAAAAACGCATGGCCCTGCCTTTGCACGAAAAAGAAGCGCGGTGCGCGGGCCCAAGAGGCCACTGTCATTCAAAAAATGTGGACCGCTTGATTACCCTTTGCGAATGTAGGCGAATGTTTGCGAGGAGGGTCTTGTTGCTACGTTGCTCGCATAGCCCTCATGCTTCCAAAGGAACCGAGGCAATTCACAAAGCAAGATTTCCGAATTCATGTGGAGCGATTCCGAAACACCTTACCACTTGACGGTCGCCTACATGTGGCTAACCACACCACTAGAAGTGTATTGTATTGGCGAAGAGCATACACAGACCAGTTGTGGAAAAGATGAATCGATGACGAAAAATTTGCTCAACGCAACCCGAGGCACCAAAATTGTGACTTGTGTTGGCCTTTGTTAACACAAATTACATCGGGGAGGTACACCGAGTTCAATTGTAGAACCTAGGCTCAAGTTCCCACCCAATGTCGTAGTTTAGATTGCACGCCGCGGAGCAAGGGACACCGATTAGTTGTTCATGGCTCCACACACGGTGCTGTATCATGCAGTCTACAGATATTGACAATTTAAAACCAGAAATCACCTTCAAAAAACAAGCAACCATGGTGTTCCCTCCAGCACGCATATACCAGGTACTTTGAGGGATAGAGAGCAGGTACCGACGAAAGAAGCACGAGTCACACGTGAAAACTGCATGAATTTCGCAAGGTTGGGTTGACACAGTCAAGGTAGTCACGAGTCACGATTTTTTGACTCAGTCAAGTCAAGTCACCACTCACGCCGCTCCGGTCGACTCAGTCAAGTCACTATGTCGAGCGGTGACTGTGACTGAACAGGCACTAGGAGTAACTGATCGCCGGTTCGAATCCTACTGTGGTTTGTACCGTGGCGCGATCGCTCAGCCTATGGGCGATGGGCGAGCGATTGGTCCATTGCTGGAATCGGCGGGGATCGAACCTACGAACCTACTTTTAATGCCAATCTCACTCTACATTACTGTAGAACAATCTTGCGCTTCGAAGCTCATCTTGTGCTTTTGCAATCTTGCGCTTCGAAGCTCATCTTGTGCTTTTGCATGCTTTGTGGGGTGCCAACTTCGGAGGGCACCATGCTTTTTTCAAATTTTTCGAAAAAAATTGAGTACGCTCTCATGAGTCAGGCTTTTGGGGCGACTGAATCATGACTGAGTCACCATTCACGATCGCCGATATCAGTCATCAATTTTTTGACTCAGTCAAGTCTCAGTCACCACCTGTCGATTCGACTACAGTAAAATGTCCAATAATGTCCCAGACAAAATCAAGCCATTCGGCACATTACGAGACTTCGGTGCCGGCCATTTGGGACATTATGAGACTTTCCTGTATGGGCACCGTTTGGGACCATTCGGGACATTACGAGACTTTTTCCTGGGACATTACAAGACTTTGTGGAAAATTTTTCTTCGGGCCCTTCCTTTCCCCCCCCCTTTGAAACTACCAAAAATTTTCTTCGGGCGCTTCGCGCCCCCCCCCCCTACTTAAAAGCTGGAACATTTTTCTTCTTTTCCAATGAAAAAATTTGACGCAGATGTGTGCTCAGCGATCGCTCGGATCGCTTGCCCATCGCTGCTCACGCCGATCGCTGCTGAAAATCGGCATCGGCGAGTGCATAACTCCCCATCTTCCCGTGCGATGATCGGAATTGAACCCAGGTGTGCCAAGTCGTACCCCAGCGCGCGCTTGCCTTTAGGGTGCTCCCTCTCAACAGAACGCGCAAAAACCAACATGGCAGAAATTCATTTGGGGCATTAGAAGACTTGTCCCAAGACTTCAAAATCGTAAGTCTTGTGACATTATCCGGACCGTTTGGGACATTAGGAGACTTTTTTCTGGGACATTATTGGACATTTTACTGTAAGTCGACCCAACCATGGAATTTCGATTCGCCGGGATCGGTTGGCATCAACGCCGGCATCAACCTCCGGTAGGTATTTCGGCCCAACAATTTTTGGTCCAAGAATCGATGGTTTTTCTGGTCTGGTGGTGCCAGTGGTGGGATTCTACTTTTTTTTAATACAATGGAAAAGTTGAAACATCTCAGCACTTTTGCATCTTTCAAATTCAGTTGTTCCTTGTGATGGCGACCAACGGAGAATGTCAAGATGGGCAAGCACCATCAGTGCACGAGTCTACCACCCCAACCGGTCTTTCCCCCAACGTGGATGACACGACATCGGCCAATTCACCAAGTGTAGCTCACCCAGACGATTCCTCCGTCGCCCATCCGAAGGCGAAATTGATTAATGAATCGTGGGGTTCTTGTAGCGCGGGTGCTTCGGTCACTGAAGTTTTCGCCGAGGAGATCAACCAAAACGACCTCCATTTACAAGTGGGTGTCCAATCAGTCCAAGGCGCTCGGAAAACGATGGAGGATGAGCATCAAGTGATAAATGATGGAGGTGGTGAGAAAGTTTCCTTCTTTGGTGTATATGATGGCCATGCTGGTAAAAAGGCAGCCGAATTCTTGCGAGACCAGCTGCATACAACTCTCCTTAGTCACAGTCAAGTGCAAAGCGAACCTGAGTCTGCCTTGAAGGAAGCCATTGAAGAAGCAGAGGTTGCCTTTTTGGCCCGTGCAAAAGAGGTTTGTTGCAAGTTTGTTCCTCGGGAAAGTAGATTTGTCCATACACCTCATTGGTGGGTTGTTACGCAAACGCAAGTTGATGTTGAAGCCTCCAAAGCTTCGGAGATATTGCTGCCCTTCTCAAATCGTTGAGCCCTCGTTCATATGCTTCATTCATTTACTCTTGAGACATTTTCTTGGGGTTTACTCTTATGCATGCGCATTTCGTGCGTCATACTCGCCACACGTTGATGACATTTAGGAGGGCCAATTGATGAGATTTGATAAGAAACCGAATATTTGGAAACTTGGACAAAGATTTCAAAGATAAAAGTTGATGAGCGTTGATGAGCGATATTTTTGTAGCGATGTATTCGTGCAATTATTTTTTTGTTCAAGTTGTGGGTTGAAATTCGCATCTCCCCGCAAACCGATCACGCTTGGTAAGACCGCCGTGTTGGTGGAGCTAGTTTGGTTCGTTTATGCATGATTACATTCTTTCGTTCGGTGTCAATTTCGGCCCCCTTGCCTCGGCTTTGAGGACAGCTTCATTTCGCACAGGAAAAGCTCGATGACGGATCCACCCTTGCCGTCGTGCTTATCAAGGGAAACGAAATGATTACCGCCAACGTGGGCGATAGTGAAATCGTTCTTTGCCGTGGTGGTAAGCCTCTCGTTCTATCAACAGCGCACAACATGATGAAGAACACGGCCGAGGAGCAACGTGTCAAAGATGCCGGAGGTGTCGTGTTTCGTTCAAGGCTAGGACATCCGTACATCAATCCTCAACTTATTAGCATTGCAGTCACTAGATCCATCGGGGATATCACGTTCAAAGATACCGATTTCACCGCCGGACGACCTTCAGGTATTGTGTGGATGTACGTTGTGGATCGTGCCATGTGCATCCAATGTGCATTGCAATATACAAGGGCCCACGAGGGAGTGAAGGTGCATCAAGTGCCGTCGATTCGATGACACATTCAAGCTGAGTCTTGCGGTCGCTAACACGTCGGCCACATTGATTGAATGTGGAATAAAGACTAGAGGAAGGCAAGGTGAGGGCCATGGTAAGCGGTAGTGTAATTCAAAACGGATGTGTGCATACAAATCCAAATCCCTAGTTGCTTGCAATAGCGTTCGCATCCTTTCCAAGGCAAATGGAAACCTACGACCCATGGCACATTGCGGAACCGTGTGACGAAGCGGAATTTCATCGAAAGGTGGAAGAGCACGGGACGAGTGGCATGTTCACGCCACATGTCTCAAGCCTCATCTTTAAGAACCTACTACAGCAACGAGAGTAACAACCAAACCAAACCAAACCAACTCTTGTTGCCTTTACTCGCAAACCTGCTTCAAACAAAATGTCGCAGTTTCCGGTGATGTCTTTCGAGAAGAAATTGTTGACAACCGAGACAAAAAAATGGCACGAATCCGTACTACTTGCACTTCTAATCAATTTCCATTTTTTTATTTCGCAACAACATGACACAGCGTGTGCGCGACGCGGGGTACGCACCATGTGGCAAGTAATACGGTGGCTTGGCCGGAACCCTTGTGCATATATATGTATGTGGAACATTGAGAGACATATTGTGTCACGAGATTTGTTTTAGTTAGCAATGTTGAGGCTCCCAAACTCTTGCTTTTGCAATGTGTACTGAGCAGCATTCGGGTAATTCATGGCAAAAATGAACTATATATATATTGTCGTATGTTGATACAGTTGAGATGAAAGACGTTTCAAATTTCGTGGTGTATATTGAACGTGTCAAATTGGACCAAAACGTCCCGAATGGTCTATTCTATCACGCTGCGACCCGTGGTTTGTAGTAGATAAGACTACTTTCGGATTTGTCGACCCTAAAAGAGGCTGCGCATGCGACGAGGTCAATATGAGGGAGAAAGTTGTTGTCCCATGCATTCCCAACCCTCAATGGCGAGAAAAATGGAATTCTACTCCTCTACTCTGAATTGAGAAACAAGGCATCAAGCGCCCTACATGCTCTTCGACCTCTCACATGCGCACACGAGAAGGTTTGTGCGAGTTTGGAACAACACATTCACCATGCGAACAAATTATGCTTTGCATGTTTGCATGTGCACCTTACGAAGGTGTCGTAAGATGGCAAAATTGGGGTCTTCAACCAGCCTTTACTTCAAAGCCGTTGTGCATTAAGAAACCGAGCAATGGTTGAACAGGGCTGCGGAGTGCCATGCGATCCCAAGCCAACCCTCTCCAAACCTGCACAACCCTTCCCAATTCCCTGTGCCCCTCCCCCTTCATTTGGCAGCAAGCGATGTGCAAACTTTGAAAGTCATTCACCCCACTTTGCACAAATACCCCACCTTTTGCAATGAACCACCATGTATTTTGAGATGCGTGTGCCATCCTAAAACAAAACACGCCGAACAAATTGTGGACAAAGTTGTATTTTGTTCTACAAAATTCCTCCTTTGTTGAGCCCAGCCCCCCCCCTCCACATCCGGTATCTCAACGATCCCACTAGGATGGCCAGAAATGGGGCAAACACATAACAATATGAGCGAGAATTTTGTTCATCACACCGCATCGATGATTGAGATGTGGTACGATTTTCATGCTTGGGAGCTAGGTTTAGACCACCGAACAAACGTCAAAACCGTGTTCCCAAATATGAACATTGTTTCCAAAAAGGATCCCGTGTTGCACGGGAGATGAGCAACAGCACGGACACCGGTTCCCCAAAGGTTGTTGCGATATTGTGGCTAGTTTCAAGTCACAAAACATTCAAAACATGGTTAAAGTCAATGTTGAGTGTTGTGTTTGGTTGGCCGACAATTGTGTCAATATGAGTGCATCGATTATCATGGTCCGAATTAGATCCCTACAAAGAAGGATGTGGATTCGCCAATCGAAAGATTTCCGTTGGTGCCAACTTCACTGGGGTTGGAGATAGGTAGAGAAGGGTATGCACGACCATCTTGATCTAGCGCTTGGCCAAACAAGAGGGGATGAGCGGTACCTTTTTTCGAGACAACCTGGGGCAAGCGTCACTATTTTTTAGGACACACGGGGGGAAGTGATGTAGGACAATGCATTCCGGGCCAGTGCACCCACCACCAAAACAACACCCACCGTCGTGATTTTCTGGGACAACGCCGCTCCAAGTCTGGGCACGACGTTGGCAGACTAGCAGGTAAGGGGAGGTAGAGCTGATTATCACTATATGAAGGCCTCCAATCGAACAAGTAGTGTGGACGGACATAGGCAGCACCTGGACCCTAAAATGCTCGGCGACTGCATCGCTGACCGTCGTGCGGTGTATCTAAAGGCCAAGTGTGGCACCAGAGGCCCAACCACATGGCACTAATGCCGTGTGGCAGAGTTCTTGCGGTGTGATCTGCCGAACTTTCTGCTGCTGTCGACAGCAGTTGGCTGGAGAAAACACGGACCTCTAGCGGTACAACTGAGCAAGGAAGCATCTCAGCGGGTTTCTGCGACTGCTTTCTGCCAGCAGGTAGAAGCACTGAAAACGCAAGAGGATCACGGCTGTGATTTTGATCCGGAATCCGTTATTGCCCCTGAACAGGTACGCCCACTCAGGGTGATGTCACTGGCCCACCAGCGGGAGAGCCAACAAGCAGGATGCTGCCAGGAAGCAAGTCCGCAAACACCCCCACGGCGGACGTAGGTGCAAATTGAAGGTGTTAGCCCACCCACTTCTCATTGAAAAAGTGTCACGATGCCCTCAGCCCAGTCCTCCAGATCCATCGCCTTGATCCATGGGAACTAAATTCTTCTCTAATGACGGGAGAATCAGTGCCTTCACCCCTCTGCGACTCCAACGATGGCCCTCCCAAGCACACGGTACTGCAGGTCTCATTGCTTCGCCCGACACACGGCGCATCACGTTGACGACCGAGGATGAGTTCTTCTTGATCGGATGCGATGGGCTCTGGGACGTGATGACCCATGAGGAGTCCGTTGGGTTTGTCAAGGAGCGCTTGGATCAAGGCATAACCCCTCAAAAGATGAGCGAGCACATCGTGAAGGAGGCGCTGAAGCGAGGAAGCAAGGACAACATCACGGTCCTCGTCGTGACGCTCAAACGCTTGGCAGAGGCATCAGCTCCTGCAGAGGCCCCAGCGTCAGACACCCCGGAGTCGTCCGATGCGGCCGCCACTCCCGCCAATGACGTGGAACCATCCGCTTGAAGTCAGTTTTTCTTTCCGCTTCTTGCATTCGACTCATCCCGTTTCGAGATGGCATTTCTCTGGGGAATGAGTCTGGATGCCGCAGGGTCGAGGAGATGCACAGGCTTGCATTTATTGTGTGTAGCGCCATGCTCTGTGGCTTCATTTGCTATACTACCCCCCATTTTCCTCGTTCCATATAAAAAAGAGCCTGCAACCGATTGTGGCCTATTATATCCCATGAATGCCTTGTGTCAATATACACCTGTCCATGCATGTTGCTGCATATTGCCACTCATGACCCCTGTAAACATCCCACCGGCGAGCAACATGGCACATATGGGTGTTCTCGATGCACGGCCTGGCATGGGTAGTTCCCAAAAGCACACAGTCTGGGCGTGGATGTGGCGGCCCAGGATATCATTGTGTGTGTGTGTGTGTGTGTGTGTGTCTGTGTGCGCGCGACTGCCCACTGTTGTGCCCACAGGGACGGCTTCGTGGGTGTCGCTTTCGCTTTGTGTGTGTGTGTGTGTGTGTGTGTGTGTGTGTGTGTGTGTGTGTGTGTGTGTCTATTTGTCGACTGCGGACGTGAATTGTGTGGATGCAGATGGGTGCGTGTTTTTTTTTCGTCGGTGCAAGTGCATGTGCAAGTGTGGTTGTGGGTGTAGATGAGGGTTTGGCTGCAGGTGTCAGCTTGCATGTCAATATCCGGATCGGTGTCAATGTCGGCCTGGATGTGGGTGTCCAGTTTAGGTGCAGGTTGAGGGAGGGAATTGTGTGCAGAGAGTTTGCGTCCTGCTTCGAACCACGGCTGATCTGCTTGGAATTAGCCATGCTTGCAGTGTGCCATGTCCATGGCGGACACTGCAGAAACCGGTCACGCCACCTGCGATTTTTTGGATGTAATTCGAGCCAAGATATCGAAGTCATTGCTGTGAGATGCTCGAGCCGGCTAGCGCGCGCGCGTGTGTGTGTGTCTGAGTTTTCTTTCAACCGCTTTTCTTGCTTCGTTCTTGTCTCGCGGTTCCCAACGTGTGTATGTGACGGAGAGAACGAGCTGGCCTGTGCTCTGTTTGCAGATTTCGCTTGTGCAATCTTCGTGTGTGTGTGTGTGTGCGCGCGCTTGTGTGTGTGTGTGTGTCTGTCTGTCTGTCTGTCTGTCTGTGTGCGCACGTCTGTGTCTGTGTCTGTGTCTGTGTGTGCGTGACCCGATTTTCTGATTGTCCCCCCTCCATTTGTTTTCGAACTAGGTAGAACCACTCACGGGATATCCGCCGGGAAGTGTCTTTGTACCCTCCCCTCTTCCGCCATGCAGGGCAGGGATGGCTAGGGTGACTGGGCCAGCGTTGATACTCCTGTTTTTGTGCAGGCCTGTGGTTCAGCTATGCTGCCACAGGCTGAAAGAGACAATCTTCCTGCGCGACATTGCGTGGCCGGGTGCATGTCTCCTGTCTGCCTGTCTCCTTGTCTGCCCACGCTGCATGACAGAAAGGCACCTGGTCTTACATGACTGGCTGCATGTTGTGTATCGCCCGAAGAGACGTGCAATTTCGGCCTCAGGGTGTGTGTAGCTTTGGTTGCTCTCGCAGTGTGTGTGTGTGTGTGTGTGTGTGTGTGTGCGCGCGCGCGCGTGTGTGTGTGTGTGCGTGTGCGCGCGCGCGTGTGTGTGTGGTCAGTGTGATGAAGCTGGCACAGTGTTCTGGGGGCACTGTGTTCCAGGGGCGCATTGTTCCAGAGGCAAAGTGTTCCGGGGGGAGCACATCTTTGTGGGCTACTGCTGAAGGTTGTTGGTCCTTTGCGGACTTTTCTCATGCATCCCTATCCTGGCGCGGTACAGAGCGGTGCGGTGGCGGTGCAGTACTGAGGAACAGTTGCCCAGGGGGCTACACATCCCGATGCAATGCAGGCGAACTTTGACAACGAGCCCTGGTGGCGGCGTCTTGGTGGGCGGGACAGCACTTACCTCCTGGACCCTTCGCCCCGCCCCCCTCCCATCCCGTACTGTACTCTACCTGCAGAACGGCGCCGAGGTCTACGACCGGTTCTGCTTGTAGCAGCCTGACGAGAATCCGGATACGCCATGAGTGGCTGCATCGTCTGATTGCCTGTTTATCATGTGTGTGATCCCCACGCAGTGGGTGTGTGGCTGTGGCTGTGGCTGTGGCTGTGGCTGTGGCTGTGTGCCCAAGGCGCTGTTTCCCCAAAGGTGGGGACCGGGACGGCATACCAAAAGGGAAGTGAGGCAAGGTTTGCCCCGAACCTGCACCTCACTCTGGCCCTGGATTCCCTGGTTTGCAACCGGTGCCTGTCCCCGTGTTTGGGCACCCAGGGCCGCTCTGGGACTGCCCGCACCGGGGCTCCAGTGCACATGGCAGCAGTTGCACTGCCCGCCGTGTGCCCAAGTGCATGGGACTGTGCTTGACCCGCGGGCCTCTGGGCTCCACTGCACAGGGCTGTGGTCTGTTTGTGTGTCCGGATGCGTGGGTGGGTGCTGTGTGGTGAGTGCCCGGTGAGGTTCATGCTGCGATCAACCAATGCCACACGTGTGCCCTGCGTCATACACACACCCCTCCTGTCCGGTGCAACGCCACATGGCATGTCATGATGCACCAATGCACAACCAGGAGGTTCAGCGGGGTCTGCACAGCCACCGGCCAACCGTCGCGGGGAGGTGCCCAGTCGCGCAATTTTGTTTGCTTCCGGCCAGACAAGACACTCAGACAACTGTGTTGCCCTGTTTGTCTGCTTTACGTGCGCGTGCGTGTGGGGTATTGGTCTGTGTGTGCAGGGGCTGGGCGGTCAAATTGATCGGGGAAACGCTCCCTCTCCTGAACTGTACCCACCTCGGGACAGTTCAAAGTGCTTCCTGCCACCAGGGGCTAAGGCTAACAGTGCTACCCGTTCCTGAACTGCACGCTTCCGATTTCAGACTGAAAGGCGCCAAGGGTTGTCCGCCGTGAAAGCTCCCGAAGATTTTTTTGTTGTTTGCAGTGCTGCGGCCCCTGTTGCGGTTACGCTTCTCAACGTGTGTGCGCCTTTGTCCATATGCCGGTATGTGTAGTGTCCATAACAGTTAGTCTTTGTTTGGGTCTCCAGCATCTCCATTTTTTTTGTAAGTGAGATGCAGTGCATGATGAGCAGGGAAGGTGTTCTGGTAGGGGGGCTCACTGCGTGCATTTCAGCATGCTGCTGTCACAAAAAGGCTGATGTAAATGTGTGAGCCGCACCGAGTTCAAATTGATATTTATGCTAATTCCATTTTGGCCAGGGGTGATTGAGATTGCAGTTGTTTCCAGCCACGCCAGCTGCCTGCTTGTATCTTATTGAAAAAATGGCAGCCCTCCAGTGTTTGCTTCCAAGAAATGGAGAGTACTGCACTCAGGCTGAATCATATGCTGTGCATGTGAGTGTGTGTTTGGGTGTGTCCGGGTGGGGGTGGGTGTTTGTTGTGTGTGTGTGTGTGTGTGTGTGTGTGTGTGTGTGTGTGTGTGTGTGTGTGTGTGTGTGTGTGTGTGTGTGTGTGTGTGTGTGTGTGTGTGTGTGTGTGTGTGTGTGTGTGTGTGTGTGTGTGTGTGTGCGTGTGGTGCGTGTGTGTGTCGGTGGGTGAGGGGGTGGGTGGTTGGATGTGTCTGTGGTCATTTGCCATGCACCAATGCACACCATGTTTGTTCTCACCCATGCAATTTAAAAGTTGAATGAGTATCACCCATATTTCAAGAGGTCTTCTGAACGCCTGATGGAGTACAAGCAGCCCAATTCCAGTCAATTTGCCCTTATGATTGGTGGTTTGAAGAGAGCCTGTGAAGTTGTGGGCAAACCAGTCCCACTTGGCAAACCAGTCCCAGTTTTTCTTTTCTGTTGAGAAACTTTGAATACACAGCTCAACCCATGATCCGTCAATTAAGATTTCACTCTCGCATTTCCCATTTTATTCAACTTCGTTCCTTGAGCATAGTTGTACCTCAGTTCAAATGTGGGTTTCACCATGCCTTTCCATTGCCACATTCAGGTGTCTCAGTCCAAAGTTTACCGCAGTTGGTCCTCATCTTGACCACAAGATTCAGCTGTCCCTCAGTCCAAAGATCAAGTTTCAGGGTTGACCAATCTCCCTCTTAAACGCAGATGTGATGGCTGCATCACAAAACTGTTGCATGAGATTTTTGTAAATCTGAATGCCATTTTGTCCACGTGTATTTTGAGAGCCACAAGATTTTGATTGTTCATTGCCTCTCATGCATGAATGGTTTTTCTTTGTCAAGAGGCTCGTTGGGACTTGTCATTTGCAGGCTCATTTTTTCGTTGGATATGGTGTCATTGCTCTGTGACTGAACCTCACAGGGGACAAGTTCGTTGCACGTTGAGGGAGTGATGGTGAGTAGAAGTAGCAGCCTGTTAGAGTATTAGCACCAGTGTTTTTGCGTTTTGCCGTGTTTTTATGACAGCTGTGTATCCTGTGGACAGTGAGGCGGCTTTGGAGGGTGTGGGATTGGTCTCCTTGTACCTCATTCAATGGAGATGTATCTCTGACATGCCACTTATGATTTACTCAATACCAGTTTATTATTTCCAGGATTGGTTTGCTTTATGTTTTTATTGACCAAAGGGAAAGGTGTATCAATAGTGGCAAGGTGCCAGAAATGTTGTACATCACCAGTGGACCATGCAGGTATTGATGCATTGTAGATTTTTTGGTGCAATTGTCTGAGGTTTAGGCCTGCGAGCGTGTTTTCTGTGATCAGTCACCATAACTGGGCAAAATGCATGGCTGAAGCTGCAGAATGGGACAGCAAGGTAGTGAATTTGGTGGTGAGGTCAATGAACAGCATTCCATGACTCATGTCAATGAGTTCATCGAACCATGGTTGAGTTTGCCACTCAGGTGCAAAAAGGATGGACCGTGATTTATCCGTTATGATTTTTTTATTCACCTTGGGCATCACATGGAACGGTGGATTCCACCATAAAGGCTTATCCCGGGTATGTAGCCATGCATTTTCCCAATAATGTGGGAGAGGTTTGCTTTTTGTGTTTGAAAAGCCATCAATTGGGGGCTTGAGGGGGAACGTTAGCGCGCCAGGCATCTTTTGTGACCCGTGCCCTACCGGTGGACTGTTGCCGTTGATATGTTGGGCAACATTATATGGATTTGCCCTTTGGCCCCCGGGACATCAGCAGATGTTTTGATTTGGGATGGGTATGGACCTTCTCGTACCCGAGGTGATTTCTTTGATTTCGAAGTTGGGGGCCATGATGGTGCTTATAAGGGCCGGATTCATGTCATTGTGCCATTCATTGGAAGAAAGAATGGCACTTTGACAGCCCCCCAACAATGTTACAATGACGTGCACAGGTGGTATAGGGCACGCATTGAGCAGCTGTTTGCTCGGTTGTGGCACGCAAGATGAGGCAGAGGATGAGGCAGAAGTGTGTGTGTTGTGTTGCCAGAACGCTCCACCGTCGCAGTTTGTGATGAGTGTAAGGAGCACTATTGTACTGAATGTTTTGACACCCACACTTGTGGGACCAATGTTATGATGCAGCTCTACTGTTCGCGATACCCCAATAACGCCTATCGCTTCTACGGGAGATCGATGCGGTTGTGCTATCCTAACCCCCCATTCTCCCAACTTGCTAAGGTGTTGACCAAGATCGCCCTTAAAGGAGCGAGAGTGGTACTGTGTACCCCAGTTTGCAACTTTCTTGAGCTGGGGCAGTTTGGGTCACCTAATTCTAAGGGCGCTTCCAAGGGGTGTGCTTGGGGGCTCTTCAGGGGGAACATAGTCTAAAAGTAGCGCGCCGGGCGCGCGCTGGGCAAACATTCCCCCTGAACCCATAGGTAGAGTGGAAGTGGTAGACAATCTTGTCTCTCCATTAATGCACCACACGATATCAAACACTCTTCCTTTGAGACTTGTCGTCGGATCCCTTGACTGTCAAGAGGTTCCACTGATGTTGGGCATACCACATTTCAAGGTGCTCGGGGTGGTCGGTGTGAACGATGGTCTCCAAAAATTCGGAAGGTGATTTCAAGGCAGGCCAAACAACACATGAGGTTCATCCTAGATCGGATCTCAGAGGAAGCATCCCCAATGACCGATGGGGCTCATTTGGAACTTGTGTACCCTCTGTAGCCGAGAAACAAATCAAATTTGTCCAAATCAGCCGCATAAAGAAATTTGTAACTGCAAGAGGCATAACATCTCTAGGATTTAACAAGTGTTGTTGAAGCATTCTGGTAGTGGCAAAGACTCCTTGAGGTCCACCACCCAAGGCATGTCCGGTGATTCATTCAAACTGCACGGGCCATTGGAATTGGAAAAGAGATTGACTTTCCACAAACCTTTGGGACTCCAAGTCCACTTCCGCGCACTTGTCAACCAAACACAAGGCAACTTTAGTTAAATTATCAGGTAAGGTAAGATTGAGGTGTCATACAAATATTGTTTTGATCTTCTTCATCAGGGGATTCTCGTGTTGACAGGTGCCTATAACATGTGTGAGCCATGTGCTTCCCTGAGGTGGCTGGTGTGCACATGCACCAAAAGTACAAGGTTTGCCAAAAAGCAATTTATTGCATCACATGTGATGTGTTGTTTTTCGACCTTGGTTGCCCCGCATACACCCACGTATTGGCAAGGATAATTTTATGACGAGCTTCTATGACATATCAAACCACAAGGGCTTGATGGAAGAAGGAGCAGCGCACACCCTCTAACAACCACCAATGGTGGCTTCTGTTGTGATATTGAAGGGCAGGACATACAATTAACACGAAGCAGTTCCAAGCGGTGAATGTAAACGTGCAGCAACCACCACATGACCTGTGTTTGTGCGATGTTGGAGATATTGCACAACTTGAGGCAAAAAATTCATTTTCAAATCACCGGGGAACACATGTGGTAACAATTCAATAAGTAATGTGTGTGTATGTGACTATGTTTCTAGCACGATGCGAGGGTGTTTTTTTAGGTGTGGTGAAGGAAGAAACAGCGAATCTCTTTTGCATGTTGATTTTGCAACAAACATTATGTAGTGCAAGTCGAAATTATCCGCAGCACAAGCATGACTCCTTTTAGCTTGCATACTACAGAGCGTGTTGTCCAAGATCAGCCGCTTCCGTTAAAGTAGACATAATAGATACCCTCCTCTACCAAGAAAAAGCATGATGGCTTGCCATGAACGCTATCCTGCCCCTGGGGCCGCTTTGAGTTATGCTCACCGGGGGGTCACCCCCATGCATAAAAAAAAAGTTCAGTTCTCATGGCCATTCCACTTGCAGCTTTTAGACCAATGATGATTAATGATCATTAAAGCTGCAACTAGTATGTACATTGGGTTGTGCCATCTATGCATACTATATGACAAACTTAGTCAAACCATCACACTAGGAAAAGATTATCATCTTCGTCAGTCCCTCGGCCTTAGAGATTGACCACAGGGCTTCTCTGTGTATGCGATGGGGAAGCCATGGAACCAAGAATCTATGACCCCGTAATGACGAGCCAAAAACGGCGAAGGCACCGTGTAGACGAAATAGATATTGGTTGAAGAATGATTATGGTGAGATCGGAGAAAATGGGTAAACAAGATGCACTAACATCACTGCTACAGCGATTTGATGTGGCTACCCAGAGATTGTACATGCCATGTCAGAGCTAATTGAATCATCTGGCTCCTCTCCGGAGTCCGGCTAAGCAAAGTATAGCAACACCACCCTAGGAAAAGCCACCGAAAAATCAATTTGTTGAATAACATCCGTCGGGGTCGGCAAATGTGCATCAGTTCTGGACTAGTTCTGGTGTGCAATGCGAGTGGGCTTTTTTTGTGGTCCGCTGCGGAGAGGTATAGTGCGTGCATGTGAAGGCCAAGTGTTGCCAATCATTCCCCATTCGTGCCATTTGGCTGTCATGTATGATGGCTCTTTGATCCATACTCTTTCTCTTCCTCCCCTTTCGACCTCTGAGAGAGAAGTGTCCTAGATGCGGACCTTGGTGACAGGTCCATACGACCCTACCCACCCGTTGTTTTTTTTGGTGTTTTGCTTTTTTGTTTCTCTAAGACCAAGCAGAAGGTAGTGAGAGTCAGGGCATGTAGCACCTCCTTCATAAGTTGATAGTGTCGTGCAAATCCAACTTACCATTACATTTGTGTTGCCATGTTCATGGGCGCATAGTGCTATAATTTTCTTTTCCATCCTGTTTTTGTTTCGTATCCTATTGAACCAGCGACGGCTCTTTTTTTCTCGTAACAAGTATTGTGCGCAAAACAATGCATTATTTTTTTTAACCGAGACTTCCATTGATCTGTTAAATTGGACTGGTAAAGCATCATCCTTAGTTCCGTTGCATTGTTAGTTTGGTTTATGTCAATTGGCAGATATGCTAGCAAACAGATTCCCTGGTGAATGCAGGCTCTGTAGCCAGCCGGCTGGCCCATACCCTCAAACTTTTTAACACGACCGTTTGCGAAGACCAGTAAGAAGCACTACGGAATTATGCAAGCATAGCACAATAAAGGCTCATCAGAATTAGGCGAAAAAAAAGACACTCAGAACCTGTGTTTGTGGCTTCCTACATTGTGGTTTCCAACTCTGGGCGGCTTTCAGGGCGCACTTCCTCGGAGATGGTGTGGGTAGTTCTAGAGAGAGCTGCGGCGGGGCGCTGCTGGAAGTAGAAGAATCAATGGCTTTCGCGACATTGTCCGTTAGAAAAACTGTGTAGCCACTGGATTGCAAAAAAGAAGAAAAAATGTTTTTTGACATGTGAAAAAAATAGTCATTTGATAGACGGGCTTCGGTGCAAAGAGTGCAGAATTCTGAAACCAAATATTGTGGCGCGCAGGTTTCTGCTCGATGGAAATGCATGATGGCCAAAATGCCCGTTGATACCGTCCTTGGAAATGTGCAAAAATGCCCGAAGACAATAAAAAAACCGCCCTCTAAAAGCAAATGAAAAATTGGGGTGTGTGGCGGTCCATGACTTCATACGAAAGATAGTCCATAGTGTTGACCGAAAAAACTACAGCATCCATGGAGAAAACCACATGCAAGCGCAAAGGGGGGGGGGGATGCTCACAATAATTGCCACCTCACATTGATCTTTTTGAACCCTTGTGTAACAGAGTTTTGCTATGCAAAAACGTAGTAGAGCAGTTGTAAAATTGCTCCGGACCAACGCACGGAGGAGACAAATTGGGAAATTGGCTACATAACCCTGGGTTGGGTCCAGGGGGAGTGGGGGTGGGGATAGTCAGCATGTCGCCCCTTCCCCCCCACCTCTGGAATGGGGTTTTCCAATCATTTCCAAACCACCTAGTTGCGTGGGATATGTCAACGGCAAGGGAAAAAAGCCAAAAACATGAAAATAGCATTTTTGGAATCAGCACATCGTGGGGAGTTAGAACCCAGAACTGGCCAAGTCTACCCCCGCCCCACCTGTGGAATGGGGTTCTTCAATCATTTCCAAACCACCCAATTGAATGGGATATGTCAAAGGCAAGGAAAAAAAAACCAAAAACATGAAAATAGCATTTTTGGAATCAGCACATTGTGGGGAGTCAGAACCCAGAAATGGCCAAAATCCAGGTCTCTCAAGAAAAGCCCCTTTTTCAAGACCCCCCTCCCCCTTCCGTGGGTCAAGGGGTACGTATTGTTTCCCACTTCGCCCTTTACAAAATCCTCTCCTTGTGTAGAAAGACATGAAGCGTGGTGCAGGTTTGTACTACAGGATCTTGGTTGCTTGCTTACCATCCATGGATTCACTGCAACCCCCCCCCCCCACCCCTCCTTTTTTTTGTACTCCGCGAATCCATAGAAAGCCCCAGTGGGGGGCGGAAACATGGCAATGCCACGGTCCATAATGGTAGTACATGCTCGTCTGTCCAGGGCGTTGTACAAAACAGTCCCTCGGATTCTCAGTAATGGTACGTGCAACCATTGGGGTATGCCTTATTGGCCACGCATCCCAAAGAGACGTTGTGGGCTGAGTGTGCCCTGGTCCCTGCGAGGAGGGAACCTAAGAAACATTCTTACATCAAGTGCATGCTGGTCCTTACTCACTCTCTCTACTTCCTACTCACCTGTCCTCTCACGTACTCCCTCATATTTGTGCCATACAGCCCTAGTGCCTCTGCTCCTGTCCACGGCCTTCTCGTCCCACCTCCCACAACGGTCGTGTTATGTCCCCGTTCCCCTATATGTTCTCACCCTTTGACCCATCTCCCTTTGTCTTTTGGGGCCACCATCCTTTATTCCCCAAGCTCGGAGGTACGGGACTGCTCGCTGGGGCGGTGTCCTGTGCCTGCTCGTTCTCCGTCTCCGCTTTATTCCTCCCGGGTTCGGAGACTCTGGACAGCTCGCCCATGCGGTGTCCTGTGTCTGCTCGCACCTGCACCTCTCGTCCATCCTTCAGCAACCCCCCCCCCACCCCTCCTTGCCTAGTAAGCGGCTGCGTGCGACAGTCATACCCCAAATGACGCTTCCCCTGCCCCCCCCCCCCCCCGATTGCTATGCAAAAGACGCAGATACGAAACAAGACATGCAGACACAAAGGCACATGAACCACAAATGAAGTGGGAACTGTCTGTTGGGATGCATGTTCAGCTCTACTCAGAAACTGGCTCTCTGTGCCACTTTTTTTTGGCGGGAGTATTTTGACTCTGAAGAGCTGCACATGCTCAACAGGGGCCACAGGAATGGACATCCGTGCTGTAGGGGCACAACCATGCGCCACCATAGAGCCAGAACGCTACATGATGGTACGGTAATCAACACCGCGCTCTGAGGGGCCCAGAATCGTGGCAGGCACAATACTGCCCCCTGAACATTGGAAATTGACAACTTGCACAACTGGGTGCATGTCAACATGATCAACATTCATGGCCTGAAATTGCGAAACACTGAAGTGTTCTCCATGATACAGGGTACAGTGGAGTGCCTTGGATGCAGGAAATCCGAATTACACAGCAATGCACCAACAATAGCACCATGTCCAGCCAGCAAAAGCACAGGAGAAGCTCAACATCCGACCTTCTGAGTAAATTTGCAGAACGGAAAGTGACAGTTCCCTCACAGTCCCGCTCACTATGCAAGGGGAGGGGGAGGGGGGTACAGGTTTTGCTTGGCCTGCCACAGAAGAGTCTAAATTGTATGCATGTTCATTGCATGCGCTAGGATTGCTTCTTCCCTGCCACCATGGGCAACACTCCCGGCCACTAATTTTGGCCGAAAGCAGAGGGGCGGGCCATGATGCCTGCCACCAGATGAGGCGGGCATGCACGCATGTGCCTATGCCGTCTGCCAAGAATCAATTTGGGGTTCCCTCACATCTACATCTACACACGCAATGAGAGCCACCAGCACAACCAACAGGGCACCAGTGTGTTCCGACATCCTGATCCCTCCCCCCGTTGCCCCCCCCCCCCCCCCCCCCAGGGCTTCTTTTGAGCGGAGGGGATCAATGGTCGGTTCTGATAGACTGAATGTCCCCGCCATAGACAATTCCAGCCATTAGTCCAGCAGTACTGCGAAATCCAATCAGTGCACGTGTCCCCTTCTTGGTTGGGGTGCTCCACTATGTAAAATACAGCGAGGCGTTGCGGTTAGCTCCGTGGGTCACTTGTGTGCTTGTCCTTTGCTGCCGACTCTAGTGAACAACCTGGATCAATATAAAGCAGTCGTCCATAAATGTGGACTGCATTCACTGTGTCACATGCGAGCTGACTGGGCTGCAAAGCATGGCACTCATTCGGCCTTACCCCGTCTGTCGCTGTTTAGTTTCAAAGAGTGTAGGGGGGTAACATACATTAAGACTCTGAAATCAGAAGGCGTAGTAGATGCATGTGTGCCACGTGGCTGTGTGCTTATGGAAACATATTTCTGGTGAGGTGCCCCGTGCTTCAGTGGAAGCACCCTGGATTCCAGCTTCGCTGGTCCCAGGTTCGAACCCCACTGCCCGAGCCGCCAGAACCGGATCAAGCGGAGCGGCGGCTCGGGCAAAGGCAAGCGGGGGGGGGGGGGGAGGGAGGGGGGGGGTTTGGCCAGCGCACCCCCCCCCTTGTCTTTGCACACCAAAACAGTTCCCATGTCTTGCAGGGTGGTCCTGCAGTACCTCTTTTCCTTGACATTTGTGGCCACCCTCCGAGCATGGCGCCACATCCGGTCAACATCCCCGAATGTACTGTCACTTTTTTGCCCAACCAACTCTGCAAATGCCAACTCTGTCGACGTGCCACGCAAGATGTTACACCACACAACGAACTCAAAGCTGGTGAAATGCTTCAGGGCTGCCTTCGCTGCAGGAACATCTTTCACAACATTGAAAATGGCACGAAAATGGCCTCTGCCTTGCTCTCCTGGACTCCCTGGTGCCAAGGCGTCCTCTCGGCCCCCCCACACCCGGCCAAAGAACCCCTTGGCCTACCTTGGCACCAGACCTGCAGACAGTGTCGTTCAACTGACAGGAGAGAAAAGATAGATAAAAAAAAAAGAGAAACAAAATTTTTGGAAGTGACGCAGTCTCAGGCCCCCAATGCTCTGTTTAATGGAGGGTGGGAAGAGTCGAGAGCAAGGAGAGGGGGTAAGACAGCAGATTTGGTCTCCCACGATGAAGGGGGGACCCCCAGTAAGTATGCACTGTCACGAACCACAAAACTGAACTTTTGCAGAATTGGAATGGGGGGGGGGAGGGGGGGAGGGGGTTTGTGGGAGGGGGGGAGGGGGTTTGTGGGAGGGGGGGAGGGGGTTTTGCACCCCCTTCCCTTGGTATTTAATTATTCTAAAGAAGCCCTGCCCCCCCCGGAGGAGGAGGGGGGGAGTGGGCAGCCTCCCGTCCAAGCCCAGCACCCCAAAACCACTCAGACTGTGGGCCTTGGACCCAGTGTCGCAGGGCAGGTGGGCCAAAACGCCCCGCGCACACTCATGCACCGCCGGCGCACTTGCCCTGTGCGACAGAACGGTGAGCACATTGCCAGTTCCAGCATCGCAATGACCTGCAAGAAGCAGCCAGAAACCTGCCGCCCACTTCATAGCAAATTAATTGACGACAGAGTTGTGTTTCTGTGCAAACTTACGTCTCTACTTGACCTGCAACAACTGGTTCCGTAGGTGATAAAATGTGATCCAACTCGTTGAGATGCCTGGGTCTCCAGCGGCCTCAATGCGGTCTCACAGCTGTCTAAACTGTCTCAACTACCCATTGCGGGGGGGGGGGGGGGTCTGCGGGCCAAACAAAATATGTTGAGAAAATCTTGTGGGAGAAAATAAAGTCAAATTTTCTGAAAAAAAAGGGGGGGGGGATAGCTGGGCCGCACGTGCACCGCGTCAGGTGCTCCCCCATAGAGGCAACCAAACTACTGGAGGACAGTGAGATGCCCATTTCAGACTGCCTTACAATTGAAACTTAAAAAAATTAAAGCACGCGGGAATGCATCCAGCAGAGACCCAGAAATCCTCAAAACGAAGGCGGGGCATTACACAACAAATCTTCAAGCAAATTTTGTTTCTTGGAAATATTCCCACACAACTTTTAACTCGTGACCAAAATTCCACCAAGTGTTCGCCGAGCGTTCACAAAGTAGGTCAAGGGTCAGCGACGGGCCTGGGTTTAGGTTAAGGCCGGGGGGTCCTATCCTCTTCCCTGTCCGGCGACACTGCATCTGCCCCATTGATCACAGGCACATTCTCCCCCAGCCCAAGTAGACCGGTACTGATGTTGATGGTGAAATCGATGATGATTATCTGCCCCGGTTCAGCAACACAAATACATGGCACTTGGCAGAAAAAAACAAACAAACAAGCCAACACCGCTGATGAAGGCAGATGGTCAACGGACTCCGGGGGCAGACCTCATTGCGCCAAAGAAGCATGCATCTGCCAGACTGCCAGACTGCTAACCAGCTGCGTGATTATATTTGGATGCAACTGAGACTATATGGCGTGTAACTCCACTAACCCCCCCACTTGCCCCACAGAGCAGCCACAAGTGGCAGGCAATCAATCGGTCTCAGGGGAACCAATGGACCCATTGGTCCATTGGTCCACTGAGTTCCTGACCTCCTGGACGCCCACTGCCTCCTGGTGGACGCTGTGACTATGACTACGCAAGTGCATGTCCTGACTAGGCTTGGCAGCTTGCCAGGTGTAGCATGCAGCCAACATGAGCCGCCACCATAACACTGTGAGCGAAAAGAAATTGTTGGGCAGTACACCAGAGGGCTACGAAAGAAGAATTTTTTTTTCAGGAGAAAACAATCTTCAAAAATTTTTTCTATGCCCTCTGTCACAGACATGTGTCCTCAGTCGTTTCTGCGGAACCGCATCAGGCAGGCCCCCAAGGAACCTGCAGACGCTCCTCAGGACCTCAGCCTGGGGCAGGAGGCCAGAAAAGGTGCACTGGCGGAGCCATTGTTCACTTTGTTTTGCAGTGTCACTTTCGGTTTTGATACGTTCACCTCAAAGAATCACTCGGTGGGTCGGCCGGTCGGGCACAAAGTCACTTGTTCGTGCGCGCAAGTCACTGGTTGGTCATCCAGCATTCAGCACGTGCCATGGAAGAGGAACATCGCCCCATCCAAAAACAGGGAACCATCGGGTGGGGCCGTCCAACACCAGGAAACCGAGTGGGATCCACAGCCAGGCAAGGCACAGCTCACCACACAATTTGTCAAATCAACCACTGGCAGGATGACGTGCATTGGTGCAGCCAAAACATGAGGGGGAATTTGAAAAACAGACAAACAGTACAGGCAAAAATTGCAGATGAGGTAATGCACTCCTCAGTACGGCATGAGTGCATCCTCTTCAGGTTGGCCCTCGAAAACCCTGCATCTGAAGCAGGGAACAGAATATCATGCCGAAACAGAGACAGTCAGACAGTCACAGTCACTACCTGTTCCTCAGAAACAGTAAATCCGCAGCAAAATGTGCAATAGTGTGTGTGAAATACAAATGGAAACATCAGAAGAGGGACAAGTTCAAATGGTCTGGAAACAGAGAATCATCACTTTTCGAAGCATGAAGGGGGCAGATACATCAAATCTTGAGAAAATTTGTTTGGTGAAGCTCATTCAGTCCCTGACGCTCTGTACCCCCCCCCCCTTACACAAGCACGGCCGCGGTCCCAAAAGTCAGGTCAAAACGGCGGTTCAACGCCCACCCCGTGCTTAGACAAGGCCGTGCATGCGCGTGACACACGTGACAGCAAACATGTGGGGGAGCCCTCAGATGGGGATGGCGAGGGGCTGCAAATGGGGAAGCGCACTTTATCAAAAGCGGCATTGTGCTCAATCTCCTTCCCATTCCGCATGTACTTCAAATGGATGTAATTGTCTCCATGACGAGAGGGACAAAAAATATTGGCAGACACATGTTCCCCAGTGCTCCGAACGTACATGCCAGCCATGCCGGGAATAACATTGTTAGCCATGGCTGAAAATCTCATCAGAACAGACAGCATGGGGTTGCAATGTGTGGTACAACTTTGTTATGAACAGAATGCACCATCACAGACATGACTGAGCCCCTCTTTCCCTGTACCCCCCCCCCCCTTGTCTAAGCTACGCCAAAGTACCAAATTAATACGGTCCCTACGCCTACTGTAGCTTGGACACGGGCGTAGCTTGCGCGCGACATATACAACTACCGACACACACGTAAATGAGCGCATAGTATGAGTGCACCTCAACCTCCACCCATGTTCCATGTTCCATAATGCACAAATACCCCCAAAATCAGAGTTATGTGGGCAAACACTCACAACAAATGTGTACATGACCCTATGTACCCGGCAAATTCGTCAAACCCATGTCTTATGTGGTTGCACTAAATTTGGTACCGAATTAAAATTAGGTACCAAATTAATACGGTCCCTACGCCTACTGTAGCTTGGACAAGGGCGTAGCTTAGACAAGGGGGGGGGGGGGGTACAAACGCTCTACAAACACCCAATCCTCCATTCTGGACCACAAAAACAGCGGTCCCAAAATTTCCCCAAAACGGCGGTTCAACGCCCACCCCGTGCTTAGACAAGGCCGTGCTTGCGCAAGGGGGAGGGGGTACGACCAGTAGCTGTTGGCTCTGGCGTATGGAGCATGCTTGTTCCGTTGGGGTGTGTGCCTGAGGGATTTTCTGCGCTGCTCTTTTTCTTTGGAAGCTTCCTCATTGCTTTGGTACAAATGTGTACGTGCAATGGTTCTGCACGGGCGTTCTGGGGCAGGACCATCCGTGTCAGTTGGGGCGGGACTATCTGTGTCAGTTGGGGACTGTTCTGATGTGTAGTCTCTTCCATTCCCAGGCAGAGGCTAATGTCAGAGAACACTGCTGTAAGGTCTCATGGTTCTGCACGAGAAATTTCTGGCTGATTCAAACGGGCGGGCTCCTCTGGTGAAACGGCGTCAATGAAAGCTCCTGGCATGTCCACACTTTGTTGCAAAGAAGTTCAGACGACAGCCTGAGCTTCTAGGCTGTCACGCTTGCTGAATTGAAACACGAGGGGGGGCGGCGGGGGGCAGCCAACGTGGTGCCGGGGGGCAACCACGACTGGAAGAAAGCAGGGTATCAAGGGTTTCTGCAACCACCCCATGCACATCATCACCTCAGCCCTCGCAGAGTGCAGAAGCAGAGCAGCATCCAATGCAGTCCATCGGGACTGCCACACCAAACGACCATCCCATCCCATGGCGCACGTCACGCTGCGGAGTATTGAAGCCTGAAACTCAGAACCCCGCAGTACACACCAATGCCTCGACCTGGTGCTGGCCATGGAATGGGCTGGGCTGTGGACAGGGGGCCGGACGCGTTGTAATTCACAGGAAGCGCGCCAGGTCCATGCAAAGATTGAAAAATTGCTGAAGCGGCTTGCGGCGACGTTGGCGCGACAATCGCGACAGATTTATCATGCAAATTTATTGCAAAAATATAAATTTGCAGGCTAATAGCTGTCAATGTCCGTGGTGGTGTGTCAGCAAAACAAAGGATGCGGCTGTGAAAAACAGCCAATCGACAATTGTAAAAACAAAACTTCACAACGTTTCATTTTGAGAAAATAACCTGAGTTGTTTGCAAAACCACCAGGGTGCACTCCCTAATGGGATCATTTTACTTGATGTCACCTCAACTTTTGTTTCAGGCGTCTCTGTACGGTGTCTTGGTCAGAAACTCGCGTGTCAAGGAAGGCAACTAAGTACTTTATTGACCATCATCATTAGACTTGGTGCCACAGCCATGGCCGCCCTCCGGAACGAACCATGGCCGCCCTCAAAGAACCACTGGGTGGCGTGGGTGACCAACTGTCGGGGTGAAAAGGGGTGGTATGTGACCGTCCAAATGTCAGCGATTACCTGCCCACCAACACTACGCCATCACCTTGGCCTGTTGCCAGGTGCCAAATGGCTTGCATTCACTCGTCGTGCTGGCCGATACTTGGCGGGGCCAAATTGTGCACCAAGGGAGGGTAACATGCATGTCCTCCATGCCATTTCAGCTGAATGACAGTGATGATCCTGCCCCACTTCATTCTTGGTCTTCCTCGAAATCATGGAACTGCTGCATTGTGACCGAGCTCTCAAGCATCTGCAGGTAGACAGGCAAGGGAGGCATCTTCGCTTCCTGCATCAGTTTCCAAATCTACCTTCTCAAATTATCGTGGCCATTGAGGAATTCAACAAGTATGTCAGCACCCTTGCCCTTGGCGAGTCCACTGTGCAAAGGAATGCCCAGGGACAAACCACCCAGTCGCAGGCCAACTTGTCTCATAACCCCCCTTACCAATGACCTCCCTACCGGGTTGGGAGAGATTTTGGTGATTGGTTTGTGATATTCAGAGCACATGCAAACCCACACACCTGACAGAACCTCACATTACGCTGGTTTCGGAAAAATTCGAATGTTGGAAAATTGTCACCCACCGCAGGCCAACGAGAACACGGGCAAGTCCTCACCGGCAAGTGCCCATTGGGGTGCCGACCAGGGGTCCCCGAAGTTCGGACCCCCGACCCCAGCCATTGGTCGGGGGGGTGTATGTGCAAGGAAAAGGTTGTTCAGGACCTGAATCTACATCGACGCGCAGCGCCCACAATACGCAAACAAGTTTTGACCCCCCACCAGAGATGTATTAGAAAGGGGGGGGGGGGTGGCTGGGACACCCCTCCTCCTTGGGCTCCTCTATGGTCTCCACCGAAGGCGGGCCGAACATTTTCAAGCTTACATCCTCTTGGCGCTGAAGGCGCCGAAGCAAAATTTTGGCTGTCGGCCCGAAACATTGGAAGGGGAGGGGGGGGGGGGGGGGGGTTGGAACAAGGCCTCGGTATCTGATTGTTTGCCTTTGGCGGCGCCTATTGGCCTCTCGCCACTGCTCATTCTGACCCACCACCTTGTCCACCTACCCAATATCAAACCACACGCAATGCAACAAATCGTGAAGGCTCACCACTGCTTGCTGAAGACATGTCTGTTACTCACTCCCTGTCGCTGGAGCTATAGCAATCAGAAATTGAGGAAGAATCTATTCCCCCACAAAATCTCAGCCTGGCGCAGCCTTCTGCATCTGTCGCATCCATTACCTTGGCGCCCTGAATTTGAAGCCAGGACCTCTGGATCGCAGATGTGACATAGTACCGCTACGGTACTGGCCATCTGGCAACCCACTGCTCAGGGGCAAAATGAATATTTTGCTCACAAATATTTTTCCCAAAAAATCCCAACCCACTCTTGGCCTACCCCCACCGGGGGGGGGGGGGGGTATGACCTAGATTATGAGAGAGATTTGTTGAACTAAAAAGAGAGAGAGTCAGAAACAGAGCAGCAAACAGACAGAGGTAATGCACTCCTCAGCATGGCATAAGTGCATCTTTATTATTCACCAGGGGGGGGGGGGGGGATTCCGCTGAGGGCACCCAGAATTTCCAAAAAGGCGGGCAGGCAGGCACCCCCCCCCCTGGGGGAGGGTATCCAAGCCACTAAAAAAAGGCTTGTACGTGAATGCCCCCAAATGGCGGTACATGGCACCCGCGCATGCGATTGATCTAACAACCTCTCTTCCGGGTGGTTGATTGCACAAACTTTTTTGTGGCCTCCCACACACCATACTTGGCACTAACACCTGCCACGGCAGGTGTGGGCAGGTGTCACAAAAATGCTATTGCCTTCGGCAGTGCACCTCGAAGAGAGGCTGCCAGTCAGCCAATCCGTCCCTTAGCCAGGCCAGCAGTCAGTCAGACAGAAACACACAGTTTGGGTTTTTTGTCAGTGGCAGACGCGGCCCCAAGCAGTGGGGAGAGCTTTCGCCTCAGGGCAAGCAGTGGCCGAGTGGCCGAATGGTAATGCAGTTGATGGCAGACTTTCGGTCGGCGGTTCGAATCCTGGTGGGGCGAATGTGGCGCCGCCAACGCCGCCGGCAGTTGGCCGACCAGGATTCGAACCGCCGACCGAAAACAGTGGTTCTGCTGCGTAACCATTCAACCGGCGGTGGTGTGAAAGCTATATGCCATTGAACCACCTACAAACAGCAATTTTGAAGCTTTTGGGGGGCCCGTGGCACGGGCTACATAGGCCCAGCGGCCACAACGTGGGTCCCCCTGGGTGCTCAAGTACCCGTATTGTCACTAAATCATCACCCAAACCCATCCCAGGGGCAACAGAAGGGTTTCGGAAAAAGGCGAATTTCGGAAATCTTGCAGGTGTCACTAACCAGCCTACACAACGGCAATTTCGGGGCTTTTGGAGGGGCCATGGCTCGGGCTATATGGGCTTGGCAGCCACTATGTGGGTCCCCATGGGTGCTCAAGTACCCGTATTGTCACTAAATCATCACCCAAACCCATCCCAGGGGCGACAGAAGGGTTTCGGAAAAAGTCGAATTTTTGGAAATCTTGCAGGTGTCACTAAACAGCCTTATCCAGCGTGAAAACGGCTAAGTCCTCACTAGCAAGGGCCCATAGGGGGGGGCGACTGGGGGTACCTGGAGTTCGGACCCGGGACCCCCGCCATGGGTTAGGGGGTCCATGTACAAGAAAAAAGTTGCCCGGGACCTGGGTCCAAATCTACACACAGCACCCAGAATACGCAAAGAAGTTTTGCCCCCCCCCCCCCCCCCCCACCCCCCCCCCACCCCCCCCCCAAAAAGGGGTACCCGGGTACGGGGGGCTAAAGGGGTCAAAAACAAAAAATTCATTGGGGGATCATTTTCTCTCCTAAAATGATGATTTTACAAGGGGTTGGACATCCGGTACCATACCTTGGGGTATTGTACGCGAATGACCCCAAAAAAGGGGGGTATATGGCGTACGCACCTGCGCTTGATCTAACAACCCTCTTCGAGGTGATTCTATTGCCTTCAGCAGTGCACCTCGAAGAGAGGCTGACAGTCAGTCAGTCAGTCAGTCAATCAGACACAGTTTGGGTTTTTTGTCAGTGGCAGACTCAGCTCCAAGCAGTGGGGAGGAAAGTCATCCTCCGAGGAAGGTGCGGCCGAACGGTTCGAACCCCGGTTGGGCAAACATTGCGGCGGCGCCGCCGACAACCGTTGGCTGATCAAGGTTCGACCGCCGACCTAAAATCTTGCGGCTAGCTGCGTTACCATTCGACCAAATTGTTTATGACAGCAATTTGCCTTCCAACTGAGCTTGGAGCCTTCTGAGCACAAACTTTTGACCCCCCCCAACCCCCCTCAAAAAAGTGATATCCAGTTTTGGGGGATAGAGGTCTCAAAATCAAAAAGTCCATTGGGGGATTGTCTTATGGGGCAAAATAATGATTTTACAAGGGGTTGGACATCAAATATCATGCGTTGGGGTATGCTACGCGAATGACCCCAGAAAAAGGGGGTATACGACGCCCGCGCCTGCGCTTGCGCTTGATCTAACAACCTCTCTTCAAGGTGATTTTGCTGGCAGGTGTCGGCAGGTGTCAGGCATTTTGGTAGAGGCACATGGAAACACACACCCACACAGGTCCGGCAGGTGTCTGCAGGTGTCACTAGCAGTTTTGGCAGGTTTCAGCGGGTGTCATAAAAAATTGCGGCAGGTGTTAGCGCCAAGTATGCCACACACCCCTCGCCGGTGTCGGAGGTTGCTAGATCAAAACCACGCAGGCCCACACATACGGGAAACCGCCACATAACCCCTTTTCTGGGCCTATTTGCGTACACTTGAATCGTTGGTTTAGCCGCTTGTAAAAATCATCATTTCGTCCCCCAAACACATCCCCCAACAAGCTTTTCGCCGGGATCCCCCTAGACCCCGGCACCTGAAACCGCTTGGCTGGTGCTGCGGCTGCAATTGTGCTGTTTTCCAAATTGCTTTCTGTTATCCTGGACATGGGTCTGTTCTGCGAAGCTGATGGTTACTACGATTACCTTCCCTCCCATCACAATGCGAAGCCAGACATCATCACCCAAGAAATGGCAGCCAAAGGCCGAGGGGAAGCAGGGCAGGTCACTGTTGCGCGCTCCATCTGGTGCAAAGTGGGGGGGACGGCGGGGGTCAAAAAAATGTCAAAAAACAATCTTTATGGCACAAACCCCCGGTCTCGTATCGACCCACCAAGCAATCCCCTTGTTTCCCACCCACCTCCCAGTGCCCCATGCTTCGTTGAAAGAGCATGTGGTAGTACGTGCGGATGCTGCATTGCTCGAAAACACTGGAACGGAGACTGCACTCGCTTGGAAAGGATGGGGGAGACCTCGATCACGGTATCCATTTGCACCTTCGATTTGGCAATTTCCCTCAGCAACATGATCACCCACTTCACGTCAACTCCAGCACAGCTAATCACCTGATGACAGAACAAGGCTTTCGCATCACAGAACGTTGCACGTGTGCCACATGTACTAGAAACACAAGGGGCTTCAAGCACCGCAAGTACACCTACTCCATGTTTGCGTGCCCCACACAATGCAAAGCGGGGGGGGGGGGGTTGGAACAAGGCCTCGGTATCTGATTGTTTGCCTTTGGCGGCGCCTATTGGCCTCTCGCCACTGCTCATTCTGACCCTCTGTGGGCCCGAACGTGTTTTGGTTGTGTCAACGGAGCCCCCGGATGACTTGTCCTGTTTGACTACTCCGGGGGCCGGCCGTCCCAGAGACGGGGCTGTTGCCCGTGCCGTTGACCAGGTGCATCCAGATGCACACGCCGAGTCCAGGCGGGGTTTTCTGACTCCAGCACTGACTTGTGCGCGCTGGGGTGTGCATCTGCAGGATAATTTGCGGGGGGGGGGGGGACTTCTCAGGTTGAGACACAACCCCTCCCCAGAAAAATTGAGCTGAAGGCCTCTGGGGATTTGGCATGACACCTCTGGTGTGTTGTTCTCATCTGCAGCCGGCGGCGCCTATTGGCCGATCGCCATTCACTGCCCTTCCCTTGGACCCTTTCCCTCCATCGGCAGTGGTCCCACCCAATCTTTCCTTCTCTACTTCCCTTTCATTTCCCTTGCTCGGCTGTGCCAACTGAGGGGAGGGGAGGTGAGACCAAATGAATGTGAGACAAGCGAAAGGGGGAGGTGGGGCCTTGGGTGGACGAGGCTCGTTTAAAACCGCCATCCCCCAAAAAGCTACTGGAGTGCAACCGCTCAAACCTACGCACATAACTTCAGAAAGGACCTGGTCGTCAGACCCGAACATCTGAATGATCAGCACAACCACTGTACAATGGTGGGGTGAAGGTTTTGTACCCTGCCACCGCGGGATCCAGAGCTGGATGGGGGACTGGAGCAAACAACAAATGTGAAAAAAAAATTGCCCAGCACCTTGACACCACCATTATTATGGGCCAGACCCCACCCCCCTTTGTAACTGGCTGGGCCCACAGGGCAGGGAGGGGGGGGGGGGGGGTTGGCACAGGCCTCGGTATCTGATTGTTTGCCTTTGGCGGCGCCTATTGGCCTCTCGCCACTGCTCATTCTGACCCTCTGTGGGCCCAAATGTGTTTTGGTTGTGTCAACGGAGCCCCCGCATGACTTGTCCTATTTGACTGCTCCAGGGGTCGGCCGTCCCGGAGACGGGCTGTTGCCCGTGCCGTTGACCAGGTGCATCCAGATGCACACGCCGATTCCACGCGGGGTTTGCCGACTCCAGCACTGACTTGTGCGCGCTGGGGTGTGTGGAGGGGGGGGGGTGGACCTAGTTTGATTGAATCAATGGTACAGGAAGAGATGACAGATCGGAAAGTGAGAAGCAGTGACAGCAGGGACGGGGGGGGGGGGGATTCGCGTATGGAAACCGAAGCCCCCCCTGTGTGACATAAAGTCCATCTCTGGTTGCTTTACGGGGCCCAGGACAGTCACCCGTTTATCCTTCACCGCATGATGCAGTGTCGGTCTTCTCCTTCTTCTCATGAAGGTCCGCCAAGCCGCTGTCTTGCCCCGCCCCCCCGGGCACAATGTGTGCAATAATGAACAACAATTGGCACAAAACTACCGCAGCAAAGCACACAACCTTGTAAATGCTTGCCATCTGTTGCTGGGCATGTTCCAGTGCGTCCGAGTGCCTTTGGGCATTGTCAACCACCGATTGGAAGGGTGAGTCAACCAGCGATTGGAAGGGTGCGTTCTTCGACACGGGCAAGGTGGGCATAGAGTACGAGGAGAAGAGCTGCATCTTCGGGCCTCGGGCCCGTGCCAGCTCTTGCAGAGCGGACCGGCTCATCCCCGCCGTTGGGCTCTCTTGTGCTGCAGATAACAAATAATGACGCAGTGATGCATCCCTCGATTCGCATGCACTTGAGGACTGCGGCACCGCAAGCACCAGCACCGATGTTGCACCAGGGGAGAGGGGGAGGGGGGGGGGGGGGGGGGGGTCGACCGAATGTTGAATGCTAGGGAGTTCAGTCGGACGAGCCAGATGCACGAAACTGGTGGGTTCAGCCTGAACAAGGGGGCCTGGTCTGTGTCCGCGACACTGTGCAGCAGGCACACTGTCACGCAGGGCAGCGGGCACATTGTGACGCTGTGCAGCAAACACGCTGTCATGCTGTGCAGCACGCACACTGTCATGCTGTGCAATTGGCACCCTGCGAAACTGCACTGCAGACAAACTGTCTCGCTGAGTGTTGGAAGAGGGTGGGACAGGGTTGCGAGAGGTTTGGAGAGGGTTGCGAGAGGGTTAGGAGAGGGTTGGGAGAGGGTTGGGAGAGGGGAATACCTTGCACATCTTCATTGTAATTGTACTGTTCCCTGACATCCCCATGGTCCTGGACCACTTGGGTGGGTACTTGTGACGGGACATCTTGGCCTTCCGTGATTGAATGGCGCTAAGAGCAAACGCATGGGCGGACTCAATGCACAGTGATTGCAAATGGCAAGAGGTGTTTCATTTGCAGCCCCCCCCTCCTTGTCAGGATGGTGCATTGGGTGCTGGGGGGATGCACAGACAGGGCTGAGCCACAGGGGACTGTGGAGAGGTATTTTCAATAGGAGAGAGCGGGACAGTGGTCCCTCTGCTCACAAGAGCTGCTTGTGCCCCTTGGCATCCCTCCAATGTTAGCGCTGGCATGCTTCACAGCCAGCCCTTGCCAAGGCAGTGTGGAGTATGGAGGGTGCTCCCCACTACATCTGATGTGGGGAATGTAATGTAATGTAGGGGGTGGGGGGGATGGCAGGGCGTTGCTTGAGCGGAGGGGGGAGGGGGTCCAGGGGGGGGGGGGTGCCAGAATGAACCATATCGACCACGAATTGCAAAAATGCACCACATTGACCCATTCAGCAGATACATTTGTCATAATGTATGAACACAGGTAATCAAATCATCTTTTTGGGTCCATACATTGTGCCCTCACCTAAACTCCACCAGGCAACACAAACAGTGCGGTGAATCACGCACAATGATGAGCAATTGTTCCATCATCAGCATGTTTAAGGAGCGCCGATCTTGTCTGTTGATCCTATTTAGCAAATGGGACAAATCGCTCGCTCTTGGCGTGCCATGACGGCTGCTTATCTTATAAACTCATGCAGAATTGCCATTGGAGTGTTCAGAAACAGTGTGGAACATGCTTTCTGTGCCATAGTGTATGCCTCTTGCCTTTTCGTCCCAGCCCATCTAGAGGATTGTGTTTCCAATGTCATCGCGTTTTGCGCGGGGACACAGTTAGACCGCGGTGCTGAAGAACGCACTTATGGGACGCTGGGATGCTCGGACATGGTGTCTGCAACAGAGGGAAGAAAGGATACAAGAGGCCTGCTATAGGTGCGCCAAAGGCGCTGGAGGAAAAAATTGGCCCGAATCGAAAAAATGTTCCCAGAACCCTAATTCTCAAGTGAACTAGAGCGGAGGGGGGAGGGGGGGAGGGGGTCCAAGGGGTCCCCCCTCCCCCTGCCGGAATGAAAATTAAAGCAATGCCCTGGGGGGGGGGGCGGGCCAAAAGGGCCACAGGGCCTCAGAGGGCTAATCATGTCATGGTCTCTCAACGCCCTGCAAGCAATCACACACAACGTTGTCTCGTACATACCTCCATCAGCCCACATGGCCCACGTCTCCTTGAAGCCGGCCATGCAAGACCCCCACACACCAGGCTTCATACAAGGCCCAGGGTTTCGCTTAACTGGGGGGGGCTGAGTAAGGAGAGCTAAGCGAGGGTGTCAGTGGAACCTTCGGTAGTGCCCTATGTAACACTGCCCCCTCCCACGAGCTACTGGATTATTGCACCCGTTCGAAGACCAATAACTTCACAAAGGAGCGGAAATGAAAGATGACGCAAATTGGGATGAGAAACAAAACGTACTGAGCGAGAACCTACGCCCCCCCCCCCCCCCACGCGACCACGCGAGAGCAACACTAAAATCCCAAAGTTTGACGGAAACAACACCTCCTGCTGCTCTGGCAAAGGGGGGGTATTTGCAAAGGGCAAAGTAGGACATGGTTCCAAAAGCGGCTTATTTAGGTCCTGCACGCTGCAGCGCAGAGACGGGATGCGGCGCAGCCTCATGCCGTCTCCCTTAGCCTTCCCCTCGGTGTAAATGGTGTGAGAGAAGGACCTGCGCGCTCAAAAAATGCAGAAACACCCACTGTTGCTCTGACAAGGGCGTTGCTCTCGCAAGAGGGGGGGGGGGGTGCTCAGTATCTGATTGTTTGGGAGGGGTACTACATTTATGCTGTTCGCAGTGGTGTTTGCATTGTACAGCACCAAGAAAGGGTTGCGGGTGACCAAGCCACTCGACCTGCTTGGTAAGGTAACCACACCATGCATCCCAGCTTTTTCATTGAACCATGGGCTGGGGGGGGGGGTGCAATTTGAGATATCTAGCGCGGATCCAAACACCCCCAAAATGACACCCAAAATGTGTGTGTATGCGAGTGACCCCCCCCCCCCCCGAATTTCAGAAATGCCCACCAACCCCCACCTAGGGACGCAGTGGAGCGGAGGAAAAGGGGGGGCGGTCTGAGGGGGAGGGGGGGGGGGTTGACCTTCCTCCTTGACAACTGCTCCTTGAAAGGTTTCGGCACCAGAAATTTTTTGGCCTATATTGCTGGTGCTCTCTGGGTGGTTGCTGTTGATTCCTGGTGGTCAAAGGATGTACAGTGCACAGCCAACTCAAAGCAATAAATCCATTTTGGGCAGTGGTCCTTACTCTGAATCCCAGAAGAAGAGGATCCTGATGAGGAGGACCCTGATGATGACCCTGACTATGATGTGCAGGAGATTGATCCATCAGTGAGGCATTCAGCATCCTCTGAAATAATCCAGAGGATGGTGAATCCCCTTTTCCAGGGACCCGACTCAGGTTTCCACCTGCATTGGAAGAGGGGGGGGGGGGTTGGACCGGGGGGGGGGGGGGGCTCCTTCCATTTTTTTTTGTTCTAGTGCATGCCCCCACGCCTCCCGTTAAGCAAAGGATGATGTGGGACGGCTAACAAGCGCTGTGCAGGGCTGCTACACAGGGCTGCGGGCTGCTGCACAGGGCTGCGGGCTGCTGCTGCAGCACCCCAAAGAGGCCTGGGCTGGGGTGCACAGGGCTGCCTGCAAGGCTGTGGGGATGTGTGCCAGCGAGGCCGGTAGGGGGCTACGCATTGCTGTTCGGGGCCGGTGATGCTGTGCTGGGCTGCATTGGTTTGCATGGGGCAGAACTGTTTGTCAGGGGGGGGGGGGGGGTTGGCACAAGGATGGGGTGGGGGGGATACCCTTTGGTGACCCCCCCAACCGCGTTGGACAAATGCCCGCGTCCGTTGGCAAGGGTCTTCCACACCACAGCCCTATGCAGCCCTGCGTAGCACAGCGGAACCTGGCGTGGCCCTGTACCAGGGCCATCCACAAGGATCCGTTCTGTTTTCCCTTCTCTCCTCCCCTGAAGACCAGGGATTATGGACCCTTTTGGGGGCCCTTTTGGGGTGCCGTTGGGGTACCTGACGCATTTGCCCCTCAGACCACCTGAACACTCTACTGTGCACACCTGCAATCCAGAGACAAACTGGTCTGGGCCCACCACCATGACGGGGTACTGAATGCCTTTGACATCAACGAACACCATTTGCCCCGGGTCTTCCTGCAGGTCATGCTGTGGTACCGGCTGCGGTCCGGGCTGTGGCTTGGGATGCAGCAGCTGGTGGTCATGCTCATGGGGGTGTTGGTGCAATGGCATGCCATCTGAGGGGCCCTGGGGGAAATATGCGTGGGTTACTCTGTGCAATGCAAAGGGCTAAAAGCCGTTCTCCAGTACCCCGCCTGCCCCTTGCCAAGCTGCACAAAAAGCCCCAAATCAATACGGTCTGTACATCTACTGATAGCTTGACAAGACTGGAATACCAGTTCACACTTGAGCGGCCGCACAACAGATATACCTGGACGCCCAGGTCCAAAAAGAGAGGATTCCATGGTGTGCTGATGCAGCAGGGGTAACAAACTTCCCCCAAAACGAGCCGTGTGGGTTCAAATAGGAAAATACTGGCAAACACATGTCTCATGTGGCTGCGCTACATTGGTCCTGAATTTGACTAGGTTCCAAATTAATATGGACAGGACTGTGGTGCAATAAAAGCTGAACGAGTATGCCCATTGGTAGTTCTCGGTGTACGTACGTTGTCCCTTTGAGGACGGAATCCTCCATGCGTGGATAGTGGTTTGCCACCCATTGGGTTGGGGGGGCTGGGGCTGACAAGGGCGGGTTCAGAAAGCTGCGAGAGGTGCGCAGCCTGCTCGGCTCACTGCACCCAGACGCTCTTGAATCCAGCTAGAGGGCACGTCATGATCAAGCACCTCATGGAAACCATCATGCAGTTGGCATACATGGATAGCCCACCAACTCCAGTGCAAGTGGCATATATGGATAGCCCACCAGCCCCAGTGCTAGTGTCATATGTGGATAGCCCACCAGCCCCAGTGCTAGTGGACCGGACCATGATGCAGCATCCATTTCTCCATTGGGTCACCAGTCTCGGTGCCACTTCATGTGCTGCGTCTTGGTGGTTGCTTTGCATGAGCTATGGGAGGCAATTTCGTGGCATACACACGCTGAGCCCAGAGAAACCAACGAGATCCATGCAGAGCAGTGGTGCATTGCATGGCTGATCTGCTGTGCATCATTCTGTGATTGATTGTGGATGCCCATGTACCCCACCCCCCCTTGTCAACCCGTTGAAAACAGGAGGCCACATCAAACAAGCGGGGCCCTGGAACCCCATTCCGAGCCCCCACAGGACCCTTTCGGGCTGGTCTGAGACTTGAGCCCTGAGGGGAGGCGGGAGGTCTGGAAATGGGGCTCAACCCCCCCCCCCCCCCAGCAAACCTTTTTCCCCCGCCCAAGATGGGGCAATTTCTGTCCATTGAAAAAAAGTGGCCAAGCTGCTCTTTTGCTCTGATCGACACCCGGGTTGGATTCAGGTGTGAACACCAAATTGCAGATGAGCACATTACAGTTTTGGTAGCTCATGACACCTCTGAATCCTGTGGCTGCCCCTCAAGTTGCAACTGTTCCGATGGGTTGGATCTGCCAGGTTTAGGGCAGATACACGGTACAAGTGTGTTGCGGCGTGTGGGAGCATCCCACCCACACCCCTAACAGCCAGGGAAAATCATTTTATTGGGTCAGAGTGGGACAGTTGTCCCATTGCTGACAAAAGCTGCGTCAGCCCCTTGGCGTCCCTCCCAGGATTGCACCGGCAATGCTCCACACAAAGTCCTTCTACCCCTACATACACATCTCAAAACGATCCCCACAATGAGCTGATCATTTTGAGATATGTACCATGGGGAAAAGAATTCTATTGCCTTCGGCACGGCACCTCAAAGAGAGACTAGAGTCAGTCAGTTAGGTTGACAGTCGGCCAGTCAATCAGTCAGTCAGGCAAGCAGACAGGCAGGCAGAAACACAGAAACGCACAGTTTGGCTTTTTTTTTTCGTGGCAGCCTACAGCTACAAGCAAAGGGGAACAGCCTTTCAGCACGAATGCTCAGCAGTCGAGTGGTAGATAGAGCATCCGCCCGACAACTCACTGAGCGTCGGTTCGAATCCCGGCCGGCGACTGCCGGCACTGGTCGGTCAGCCTATCAGTTGTTTTACCCGACCCTGGTTCAAATCCTACCGAGCAAAAACTTTTGACACCCCCCCCCGACCCCCTGAAATGTGGTACGCAGTTTCTATGGTTCCAAGAGTTGCAGAAACAACACCTGCTGTTGCTCTGACAAGGAGCAAAGGGGGGGGGGGGTGGCATGATGCCTGCGTGGATTGCTGTCTGAAGCTGGCGGTGCCTCATGGCCTCTCGCCATTTCCCCTTGTCCTTTCCTTTGGCCCTTTTCATCCGCAGGCGGCCTCTCACCACCTTGTGCCCTGCCTCTCCCGGCCTGGCCTACCCTTACCTCCCCCACTCTTCCTTTGCCTTGGGAGTTTGTGCAAACGAAGCCCTCGGACTGTCCCTGTTTCACTGCTCTGTGTCGGCATGCGATTATGACCAATTGTCTACAATAAGGGACGATGCAGAGAAGACGCACCCACGCAGACCTGATACATTGAGACCTCCTGCCGTGGTTGTGGCTGCATCTGGCGGAATTGCTGTGGCTGTGGCTGCACCGGTCTCCCATGTTTGTTGCTGAGTCGTCCAAGAGGAGAAGACTGCTTGTCTCGCGGAGATTCTGGTTTCTTGCCGGACCTGTTGTTCCGTCGCTGATTCCGCTGCATCTGCTGGCGGTTCTGGAACTGCTCCGGGAGCAAAATTTCCCCAGGAGAACAGACCTTTGCCGGACAGGGGCCAGCCTCGTTGACAGAACGTGTGAGCACGTCCTGCCGGATGACATCCAACGCATTTGCAATATCCGCCTGCATTGAAATACATGGAAATGCAACCACCACCGTGATCATCTGCAGTGATCTTTGTGAGACATTTTGTGAAACACTTTGTGAAGAATGTCATTCTCTTCGTGCGGTTTCACCCTCCTTGGCTGTATGGTGTTTGGAGGGGGGAAGGGGTTTGGAATCATCTGCTTCAACATTTTTTTGCTGCAGGACCAAGAAATCAAATTGCTCAACATCGATTTTTGGTGATATTGGAACCATCCACAATGATTGCACAAAGTTTCTTGAAGTATGTTTCAGACCCTCTTCATGCGTGCTCACCCTATTTGGCAATCAGGGTCCTTGGCGAAGAGTTGCTGTGTCATCTTCCATCTGCCGATGAGAATCTACAAGGAGCTCTACATACTCTGAAGAAAGCATATGGACATTATAGTGCATACGGATTTTTCAGCACTTGGGGCTGAAAGCTGCTTAAGTAGATCATGCCTGCGCACCCACCTTTAGGGTGAAACACACATCAAGAGCGTCCCCTTTGCAAATGATTCAGATGATCACAATGTTAAAAAAATGTTGGGACTGAGAAACTCGATTTTACAGCCCTGGGGCTGGAAAGTTGGTGGAGCCCTGTAAGGCCCCTGCCCGTTGTAAAAAATGCAGCCATTTCCGTGCCTTCATGAACATTGTGAACGGCTCCAGGCAGGCAGAGGTGACAAATTGTGCCCACACACGGTCCTATCCATGGTTCTACTGTCCTAACAACACTCACCGAACCCTTCTCAGGCTCAGGGTTACCACGAGGCTCCAAAAAACAACACCACTCTTTGCCCCGCCGCCGTGTCTGATCCTATGCCGTCCAGCACCCCCATGCAACCCCCACTGGGGAGTTATAGGTCTAATATTCGCTTCCTGGCTGAGGAGGGAGAGGGGTCTGTAAATCAGGTATGTCCAAAGCTACAGGACAGTCAAAAACAAGAGATTCCATTCCCAACAACCAGTGGGCCAACAAATGTTTGTGTTGGTTTTAGCCCGGGCCATCAGCACCACTGCACAACTGCCAGAGATGGAAATACAAAACCCCAAAGCGGTACTAATACTAGTACAGCGTTCGCCTCTGTGCCAAAGCACTGTGCATCTGCTTGTTGTGTTCGATGGTGTACGACACTTGCTGTTTGTCCTTCACTGAGCCCCTGCACTCCAGCTTTGTTGTGCAGTGGGTCCCCCTCCCTTCCAATGGAACCGGACATATGGGGGACGGTTTCTTGGCATCCATGGGGAGTTTCTGTTTTCCTCGTGGACTTTGGTTCAGCGCTTGCTGGGGGTTCCCCTAGGTCACCATTGCCGCAACAAATCGGGACAACAAAGCTGCAGCAACAAGCAGAAGCATCAGAAGCGAGCCTACGTCAACGAGGATTCGCTCGCATGTGCACCTTCCCATGCCCCCGCACAGAGCAAAGAAATGGGGCTGCACCTGGAGCCCATAGAACTGGACAGAGATCTGACCATGCGCGATGTTGTCCTTGGTAATGACCATGTGAACGTTGCTCTGGGACTCAACGTATCCGACGTACTTCTTCAGTAACGTCTTGTACCTTCGGTCATAGTCAAAGTCCACCAGTTGCAGGCCATTGGCGTTCTTGCCTCCGTTTGCCGCGCAGTCCCGCAACTGAAAAGTGGTCACCGGATTAGAACAAAAGAGGGTTGAGTTGTGCGTCGATCCAACCGGGATTCGACCCTGGCCACTGCTTTGTCGCTATCCTTGGAAGGGATCTGCCCCCCCCCCCCCCCCCAAAATCTTAGAATCTTGTGGGCCCACATCATCCTCAAATTTCCAGCGGCTTGAATACATTTCTTTGACCCGCCTCCACTGAGCCTTGGCCGCTCAGAACAAGGACAGGAAGAGTCGCAACCAGTGACCAGGGACCCAAGGAGGGGTCGGTGGGGCACTGCTGTTTGCTGGCGATGTGGAGGGGCATCTGCAGGAGGCAAATGTTCTTCGGACCTAAAGTTTCTGCCCGCACTGGTCGATCCCCGTGCCCCCTATGTAGGTGTCACTGTGCTTCACTGTGCTCCCCCCTTCGTGGACCACTTGACCAGGTGCCCCCCTCAGCCTTGTGCTTGAATTTGAAAATTGTAAAGAGGAGTCCCCCCCCCCCCCCCCGGGTCCATCAAAAAATGCCTCAAGGGACAAGTTGAATCTTGTAGAGGGGAAAGATTTCTCATTTTGGTGCATAAACCCTTGGACCCCCCCCCCCCCCCCTCCAGGCAACCCTGATGAGAAGACCGCTCGCGACAGGGCGCAAGCACACACCCGCACGCGAAGCAGAAAGGATGGCTCCAACCGATTGGTGGTGTTCCTTCACTGTCGCCTCACATTGTTCACCGACCTCGCCACCAAGTTTACTATCTTGCTGTCCCATTCTGCCCCGGCTGCCCCTGCCTCTCGTTCCTGCCGCCGCGTGTCCCTCGCTGGACTTGTGGTCCCAATGCCCCTGAACCACCTCCCCTGCAGTCCCCTGCATGCACTTCCTCATCCAGCCACTTACCCAGCATTGGGCAAGTGAGGTATCCGCACAACCTTTGCATGTCCCATCCTATTCCCGTCTTGACTTTCCTTTCAGCTCTGGACGCTCTTCAGTGGGCCTTTTGCATGCAAGCAGGGACGCAGCAACAAATCAGCAGGATTGGCTTGCGCCCATAGGAGATCCCTGACAAACATCCCTTTAAACACCACATGGAACACTCAATGGCACAGGCCGTGTTCCTGCTGTTCCCGGCTGCACAGCACTGGCAGCTCATTGCGGGGTGACAAACCATCGCATTGCCTCCTCCCGAGCCTTGTGCGTGGGTGCGCATCCTGCACACCATGCACCGTGCCGCTGACTACACATGACATTGTGTACTCGGCTCGGCACACTACATACTTCTGGTTATGGGCTGGCTGCATGACGGCCCTGGGGTTTGTGTGCGGTATGTTTTTCTGTTCAGCCCGAACACGTGCAGTGCGACGACTCGTTAGGACTCGTGAGTCACATACCTCACTCAAAACGTTGCAGACGTAAGTGCTTGCAGCTGCACCATCAAGACCATAAACGGAAACGGTCCTTGCGGGCCACTTGAAGTGCAGCCAGCATCCGGTTCGGTTGCTGAAGTCCTTTTTGTGGGTCTTCAACACACGCATAGCGATGACTTCCTCGGGGTCGATACAAAAGCTGAGATGTATGAGCGTACAGCTGTTTGCCTTCCACATTCACTCACGTCGTCGGTGCAATGCGTCAGGTTGTTGCTCACAATAGCGCGTTGTACGTGAAAGCAACACAGCACCCTCACCAGAAAACTAGACAAGCAAACGGTCTCCAAGAAAAGTGCCAAGTAACAATAAAGAGTGTGCTAGAAGAGCACAGCCAGCTCCACATAAACAGCTCGAAAGTGCTCCATCCAAATGGCCCAACTTATGACGTGTCCCATGGCGAAGGATGAAGTGCCTCGCGACAGCACGTGGTGATGCATCGAACGAGGCCGACCTTCAAGTGGTCTCTGCCTGCCCTCTGTGCTTGTACTGTGCCCGTGCTGTGTGCGCCAGTGCTGTGCTCTTTTTGTCGCTCCCGTGGACGGGCCATTTGCTTTGCTTCGACACTGAGAATCACTTGTGCAGACGCCAGGTGCTTTAATTCGAAATCAACACAGAGGGTGAAGCAAAGGATAGTCGACTGCAAACATTCGCCACTGCAAATCACGTTTGATGGCCGTCATTGCCAGGAAATCCCCAAAGAGTGACTACAACTCCTAGGAATCAAATAACCTCAATAGTTTACAGACAATCAAGGCCCTACCCCGCTACAGCTTCATGAACCCCAAGCGCTTATCACTCGGAAAAAGGCATGCTGCATTGCGACAGGAGACGTAGGTGCAGGAGCCACCTGACGACGGGCCGACGGAGCATCACAGCGACACAGTGGAGGGCGTCCTTCACTTGTTGGGCTTGGGCCGCTTGGATCTGGAACGATTGAGTTTCGCTGCTGATCGACAGTCGATGAAGTTGAAACGAGCTGCACAACCTGCCAAACAAGAAACACAACTCAACACGTGTGCCAGTGGCGGTTTCAGCGGCACGGGAGAGCGTTCGACATACCGATCCTTGTTGAGTTCCCAAATCTTGGAAACATAGGTGTACGGTGAACCCGTGTTGGAGAAATCACGGTAGATGATTTCGTCATCAATATCTTCAATCGCAGTCAAAGGGGCGTCCAACTTGGCAACACCGTTTTCATATACAATCTGCTGTGTGATTTGCAGCAACATATTGTGCGATTACTTATGAAATACCTATGAAATAAACCTGCAACATGGTGTGTTTGTTGGCGGAGGGATCAGCTGCACGGGTTGTAACGTGTTCGTCCTTGCAATTGTTGTGCTAGCTCAGGGAAAACTACGGGAACTTGTGAGGTGAGAACGGGTGAGAAGAACCCCGAAGCAACTTGCCCTGAGAGTCAACGGCCGCGCCGAAAACCGTTCCGTTCGACCAGCGCCGCCGCGTTAAGCAACACCCTGTGCACAATTTGCCCTCGATTACTGCGACAAAGTACGGTAGCTAGGAACAAACCGACGTACACCAAGCCTCTTGGACCTCAGGCGCAGAAGAATACAGTAGTGCACTTGGAGAACTGTGAAAGAAACAAGAACACTGCGCGTCATTGTGGGATTGTGCTTTCCGAACAAGAGTAGGAAAGTTGGCCTATGCAAGGAGTCGTCACTTGTAAGAGTAGATCTGTAGTGTGTTTTGGAGACCCGCGAGTTGCGAGTTGGTCCAATGAGGCGCATGCGTCTCGAATCGCGAGGAGCTGTGCCACCGCAGTGGAGCCTGGAGGGCCCTCCACTCCAGCAGTTTGTCACTATGTTTGGAATCGGATCGATAGTGGAAGGAAACCATATAGACTGTTACAACCTCTCTCAGAAAATTTTAATTGCGGGTAGTGCTGATTCAACATGACTGGCCCCGTAATGGCAGCTTAGCCTGGTTTTGAACGGCTATTTGCTGCCTCGTGCTTGCCACGCCAACCTGTTGGGTTTGAACTTTGCCATGGTCACTTGTTGGGTTGGAATTTTGCCATACTGTTGGGTTTGAACGTGTCACTGCCAAAGTGGGTTTGAACGTGTCACTGCCAAAGTGGCCATTGGCCACTTTGTGTTCTGGCATAATTGCCTTCCCTTGTCAGCATATTGTGGGTTTGTGCCTCAAGTACGCAATGCAGGCATCCTCACAAATCCACACTCGAAAAGCAAGATTTTCTGCTTTTGCGGAGGGCGTGAATCTTTCTTGCCCCCGCCACACCACTCCCCTCCGAAATCACGCAAATTCCAACCTAGTGCGCACCCCCCCCCCACACCACAGGCCGCACCAACATGAACCGCATTCCTGATGGAGAGCACAGACGACATCAACTAAGCAGAGCCACAACCCATACCCGTACACGTGCACACCCATCGACCAGCGTCCACAAAGCGCTTGGCTTCTGCCCTTTGCCAGCCCAACGGCACATGCATTTCATTCCACACGAAGGATATGAGATGACCTAATACCTCATCATCCCACAGTTCATTATGCCGAAGCGCGAGTAGGCCGTGTATACGTGTGGCAAGCAAGTCGGACATACTAAGTGCCCCGAAACCAAGGGAACTGCCGGTGTACATACACCAACCTCGGTCCACTTTCGCACTGATTGAACTCACACTAGGTAGAGGATCGCTACCACACGAAAAAAAGGGTATCTTTTTGGAAGCTCCATTGGGTTCCGGGAAGAATGCCAAAAAAGCAGCTTTCGGCTTTTGAAAGAATTGCTTGAGCACATTGGTGACATTCACGTCACATTTCGCGGCTTGCAGCGATGTCTAGAAAAATTGCCCAAGCCCTCACCTCATTAGGGAACGTTTCACAGCATCTTATGTTACCGGTAATAGGGGTGGGGGTGGGGGGTCGATACTACCCCTTGAGTAACACGGTTTTACTCGGTGCCGGGTATTTTTGCTTGGTCGCTACCAATTTTTGAGTAACACGGAGAGGGGGGGGGGGGTCAGGGAGCGGTAACCTAAGTAACGTAGCATGCTGTGAAACATTCCCTTATGGCTGCCACCCGTTCCAAAATGAGGAGCTTTTGAGGACCTTGTGGAATTTTTCACCATACAATGTGCATTGTGGGCCAAGCTACAAAGGCAAGTGGACGTCAATGAAAGAGATAAGAAGCGGTGAAGGATTTGCCTGGGGTGTTTCATCCCTTTCCGCTGTTGACCTTGTGTTCATGTTGAGAATTCCGCAACGAATGTGTGATGGCGACTTGGATTTCCATGGTACATGGGAGCACTGTGGTGACATGCCACAATAAATGGGATCTGGGTGATGATTGTTTTGGTTTATTATATCATTATCACTCCTACCGGGTAGCGGATACCATTGCACCCGTCCATAAGCAAAGGAGTGTGGATAGTGATAGAAAGATCCATAAGCAACCAGGGTTCCTACAGTACATACGATGTATTGCAGATTGCGTGGTAATTGCATCGATATATTTTTTGAGTACTGATGTCATAAATTTGGCAAACCTGTGAGTGGTGCATTTTGCATGGTTTTTTTGGGACAGTGAGTCACTATGACTCTTGCCTCATATCTTTGGTTTTGAGGGTTGTAACGAGGTCCCAGGGTTGTAACGAGGTCCCGATGGCTAGATCAGCGCACGTAATCTTTGTTGCCCTCCTCCTATACCCTCCTCCATTGTCTTTCTTTGCTAGATGCCATTGTTGGCGTCCTCAAGACCCGAGTGTGCATCCCCTGGTTCTTTTCTGTGACCTCAAGCATGTACACGGGTCCGACCGTAAACAACAGTGAAATGCTGTACACCGAGACATAGATGGGGTAGTAGTAAGGAAAAGGAAAGGCGGAGTTTGGAGTATGGTGCCGATGGTTGTCAACATAAAGAACTAACCATGTGTGGTATCCTATGGGATAGCACATGTGTAGCCGGGGATGTGGTGCATACATGGTAGTGTGAAGCCTGGTGACCCATTGCGAGTACACTTAGACATGTTGGTGTTCTCGTGTGTCGCACTTTGCAGCTTAAAATGCATTTGTGAACAATCTTTGTGTATTGCCTGCTACATGCCTACTGCCTTCAAGAGCCCTTCTCCACCTACATCCATGGCCCCATTCATGTAGTGATTTATTTCTTTGCTAACTCTGCAGCCTAAGCTCCAATTTTCTCTTTTTGGCCACATTGAACCAAAAAAATGTGAAATTTTCATGGAGTCCACGTGGTAGCGTTGAACACATCAATGGCCCAACAATATGGCTTGCCTTGCCATTCCCGCTTGTGCTTTTGGTCTTTTTCTTCAGCGTTTCGCCTATTATGATGGCGAGCTCGTTATATGCCCAGCATTCTTGATGTTGATCTTGTTGGTGAATGAGATGTTTCAGTCTCGTGTGGCGCTGTTCGTGTTGAGGTTGTGTTTGGCCCTGTGTGTGATCGTTGGGATGTCACGTGTTTCAGTAAGTGTATGTCATGGATGGGTCACTCAGGGCAGAGCTGCATTCCCGGCACCCTCTATAGCAGCATATGGTATGCATGGAACGGGGAAGACCTTGAGGTCCCTCGTGTGGGGCCTGGTCATCAAGAGCATCCCCGGCGTGTGGTGGCGAGCGCGACTAAAACGCTTGTTGGAACATTAATTGGGGACCGGAAAGGTTTTTCCTGTGGGAGCTTGCCCTTGACTTGCAGCGGCAGATGAAGCCCCTCAAGGAGGACCCACAGGCTTCGTTGCAGGGTTCATGGGACAACACACAGGTGGATATTGTTTGTGATGCCCCGCCAAGGCCCCACACAATAGCCAGCAAGGGCGGACTGCCGCACGATGTACAAAGCGGAGAAGTAGAATGCAAGAAGAGATTGCTAATCATGCAAATGTGCATTTGTACGTTGGATGGTGGGGACAAGGAAAGTGGACAAAAAGGATGATTGGGCGATCCGGACATCAAGTGGGTTAGGCCATGGCGTTAGGACTGAGAACAAGGATTACAAATGGGACTGAGTTCTGATTTGAGGTGGGTTTGGCGGAGGAATTAAGTGGAGGTTTTTTGGTGCGTTGGCAAGAGAGTAGAAGAGGGAATGCATTCAGAACGGCGCTTGGATGTTTGGGAACAATTGTATTTTGTGAGTCCAGCCGGAACGGGGGGGGGGGGGGGGGGGGGCGTCGAAGAGTGGGAGTGGCTCGGGCGCGTCGGCGGGAGGTGGTGTGCTGCCGGATGATGCACTTTGTGGAGCTGTTGTCGGTTCCAAGCATGATTGTCACAGCTCCGCTCTCACTTGTGCCACCCTGACTCCCATTCCCCTCAAGGATTGGGATCGTCCTCTCTCAAATCACCTCAGCACTCTTTTCAGTCTATTTCGGTGCCTATGTCCTTCAAAGTCACTGACTTCCGTACTGGGGCATGACGACTCCGATCTTGAGGTGTCTGCGTCAGTACAGTTGTGACAGCGTTGCTTGGAGCTGATTGAGTCTGGCATATCTTTCTGAAGGTCTCTCTTTTTTTTTTTCTTCCGGGGATGTAGTGTTTGTAGCGTGCGCTGTCACGTTGGGCTCAATGTGCCTTGCAAATGGACTCCGGCAGTGAGTCTGACTCAGGCACTAACCCCGAATTAGAGGCCCTCCGCAGGAAGTTACGGCTTCACGATGCGAGAGCCGAAGGGGTCAAAGCCATCGCTGCCCAAAAGCGAGAGGCCACGCAGCGCAAACAAAGCGAAATCCAAGAAGTCATAAAGAGTGCTCGGAAAGGGAATGCTCCGACCACCGCCACTGCCACGGCCACAGCGACGGCACAGGGATCCGCAACCCCCCGTGACTTCGTCGTGGATGAGGATCTGTCCCGTCGGCGCGCCGAAGCCCTGCAACGTATTGCGAAGCTCGAGCAAGACCGTGAGTCCCGGGAAAAGAAGGCGCACGCGGAACTCCAAAGTGAAGCCAAAGAGGAGGGGGGCAGGCACAAAGGGAATCTGGAGACGTGGCACAAGGAGAAGGAGCAGCTGCGGAAGGAGCTGCAGCAGAAGATCGAGAGTGAGCGGCTGCATCTGCAAAGTCTACAAGACAATCACCAGAACCTGCAGGCAGATGTGGAGGCAGAGAGGGAGACAATTAGTCGCCTGGAGGGTCTTGTGGAGCAGCTGAAGTTCAAGCGCCGGCACACCGCAGACTACCACCAGAAGCTCACGGATTTCGTAGCGCACCAAAGCCAAGGGCTCCAGGAGGTGATGAGTGCCTCCAACAAATGTGTGGCCGACAGAGAGACTTACGCCAGATGTCAGCTGCAACACCGGCAACTCTTAGACTGGCTCGCGCTTGTCGCTCTCCACTTCCAATGCCTTCAGAACGCAGCTTCAGCGATGGCTTCAAAGCACCACCGACATGCTTTGCGGACGTCACAGAGGGCAGCCGCTTCGGCAAGGGCTGTTGTATCGGCGGCATCTGCGGCGTCCATAGCCGCAGCCGCTCATGGTGCGGCACACGCAGCTGCAGCAGGAAAGCGAGTCCTGAGGCCTACAACGCACAAAGCTTCACAAGTGGACGGCATTGTCACGGTCCACAAAGCATCACAGGCGGACGCAGCCCCGCGTCTGGTGCACCAGGCGTTGCAGACCGACCCCAGAGCCTTCGCAGAGGACAAAGCCTTGCAGTCCGACCCACCCGCCGCGACGGAGGACCAGGCGGCGCAGACGGAGACGGCGTCTCCCCCGGAGCACAGGGCATCGCAGACCGAGTGGACCCACGAGGCCGAGTCGGAAGCCGCGGTGGTGCAGCAGCTGTGGCAGCAGCTCCGCACCGCCAGCCCCGGGGCTCTGGATATCCGAGCGCTGCAAAAGTTCGAGGCGGCGGTGGCCACGCACTTCCAGAGGGACGTGTTTGTGGATCTCGGGATCGGGGGCTTTCTGGAGGTCCTGGAGCGCAACGCAGAGCTGTGCGGTGCGGTGGACGGGCGGTTGTGCGGGCGACCGCCCACGCCCGTCACGGAGCTGCTGGAGTTCCGCGGGCTGTGCCAGCGCGCGCAGGCCGATGCCACGAAGGGTCTGTCCGCGGCGCAGCTGCGGAGCGCGGCCGAGGCCCAGTTCGGCGCCCACTGCCGCGTGCACGGGCCGCTGGAGGGCGCCGACGCCCCGCAGGCCCCCGTGAACGTGTACCACGCAGCAGCCCTGGCCCTGGAGTGGGAGCAGGAGGACGGCGCACTGGAGGTGGGGGTCTTCGGCGACCAGGGCCCTGACGTGGGGGTCCGCGCGCTGCGGCAGTGCCCCTTCCTCGTGGACATGGCCGAGCACACGCACTGGGCCCTGATCTTCGAGCCCTCCCTCGGGCCGCTGAAGGGCTTTCTGCGGCGCCACGCGGCCCAAGCGGGCGTCCACGCGCTGTTCGTGGGGGACGCGGTGCTCCGCGTGGACGTCCCACGCACGGCCACGGACGCGGCGCTGACCGCGGCCCTGCGGGCCCTGGACGCCGTGGAGGCCACGCACTACCTCTTGGCCAGTGTGGTCGGCAGCGGGGGCGTCCAGTTGGCCCCGTTGGCGCTGCTCGGGAGCCAGATCTGCGCCGGGCTGCAGTCCGCGCCGCAGCCCCGCGACGCCGCCGCCTTCGTCCTCGACTGCCTCGCCCTCCTGCCCGCCCCCTTCCGCGCCACCGCCCTCCCCGACGCGGTGCTGCTGCAGCCCCTGAGCCGCGTCGTCCCGGGGGCCCAGGCGCTGCTGCTGGAGCTCTGCCTCCCGGTGCTACGCCCGATGCTCTACGCCCTCGGCTGCCGCTTCGGGATACGTCTGTGGATGGACCAGTGCAAAGCGGACGTGGTCACCGGGGCTGAGAGCACGCGCGACACGGTGCGCCCTCTGGAGGTGCACGCCACCGCCGGGCGGGTGGCGGCGGCGGCGCACGACGAGGGCGGCGCACAACCCGATGCCCCCACTGCCCAGGCCCCAGACCCGCCGCTCGTGGCTCTTACAGCCCCCGACGCTACCACCCCAAAGCCCCAGACTGTGAACGATTCAGAGCCGGAGGCAGCCACGCCACCGTCCGCGGGAGTTGCGGCCACCGAATCGACGTCCGAAGACAACACCGACGCTCGATCGGTCGTGGACGCGATTCGGCGGCACGAGTTCGGCATCGGGCTGGACGACCTGGGCCCCGCAGGGAACGCCGTGCTCGAGCAGCAGCACAAGCGCATAGGACGCGCGCTGCAGCGCTTGGCGGCGGAGCTGTACACGAGTGACAGCCACTTTGTGCTGGAGCTCGTGCAGAACGCCGACGACAACGCGTACCCGTCGGACGTGGCGGAGCCGGCGCTGCAGTTCGTCCTGCACGACCAGTGCCTCGTGGTGCGCAACAACGAGTGCGGCTTCCGGGAGCGGAACGTGCGGGCGATCTGCGACGTCGGCAGCAGCACCAAGACGCGGCTGCAGAAGGGGACGGGGTACATCGGCCAGAAGGGCATCGGGTTCAAGTCCGTGTTCCGGATCACCGACACCCCCCAGATCCACAGCAACGGCTTCCACATCCGGTTCGACTGCCACTCGGAGCCCGTCCGCTTCATCGTCCCCGAGTGGCTGACCCAATGGCCCACCGACCTCGTCGACCCGGAGTGGGCCACACACATCATCCTCCCGTTCCGGGCCCACGAGCCGGTGCCCGGCCCGGGCCTCCAGGCCACCGGGCCCCAGAAGGAGCTCAGCGCGCAGCTGCAGGACCTGGAGCCCACGCTGCTGCTGTTCCTGCACCGCCTGCGCCGCATCACCGTGTCCGATGTCCGCACGGGCCTGCACCGCGACATCGCCCTCATGCCGCACCCCACCGACCCGCTGATGGTGGTGCTGCGCGCCGACGCCGCGGAGCAGGCCTGGCTGCAGGTGCGGCGGGTGCTGCCGGAGCCGCCCGTCGCCCGCGACGCCACGAACCCGCACCCGGGGCCCACGGAGATCACCCTCGCGTTCCCGGTGCACGACGGCGGCGACCCGCCGCCCCCCCAGAGCCTGTTCGCGTTCCTGCCCCTGCGCAGCTACGGCCTGAAGTTCATCGTGCAGGCGGACTTCGTGGTGCCGTCCAACCGCGAGGACCTGGACCAGAGCCACGTCTGGAACCAGTGGCTCCGGTCGGAGCTGCCCAACGCCGTCCTGGAGGCGGTGGAGGTCTTCAAGACCCACCCGCACTTCCGGACCCGCTTCTACGACTACCTCCCGCTCGAGGGCGAGGTCCTGCCGTTCCTCCGCCCCGTCGCCACCGCGGTCCGCGCCCGCCTGCAGCAGAGCCCCTGCCTCCTGACCACCGAGGGCGAGTGGGTGCTGCCCTCCCAGGCCCTGCTCGACCCGCACCGCCTCCGCGCCCTCCTCCCGCCCCCGCTCCTCCACGAGACGCTGGGGCTGCACTACTGCCACGCGGACATCACCGCCCCGCTCCCGACCCTCGCCCGCCTCGGCGCCCGCGCCCTCACTGCCGCCCACTTGACCGATGCCGTCCAGGCCCTCGCCCGCGCACGGCGGCTGCCGGAGCTCGGCCCGGCGTGGCTCGCGGATGTGTACCTCGCGCTCGCCCGCCTTCTGGACGGCGGCCCCGCGGCGGCGGACGCCGAGCCCGCGGCGCTCCTGCGCCGGTGGGCGTCGCTCCCGGTGGTCCCTACGTGCGCCGGGGTGTACGCGGCGCCCGCGGACCGCCCGGTCTTCCGGGAGCGCGGCGGCGAGGCGCGCGCGGGGGCGGCGGAGCGCGCGGTGCATGTGGCGCTGGGGCTGGAGACGCTCGACCCGGAGTTCGGGTCCGGGCTGGGGCCGCAGGAGCAGGGGCTTGTGCAGGAGCTGCTGGGCCGCTTGGGGGTGCGGCCCCTGACGCCGCTGGAGGTCGTACAGGGGCACCTGCTGCCGCACCTGCGGCGGTATTACCCGGAGGCCGCGCCGCCCTCGGTGATGCCCCCGGGCCCCGGCCCTGCCGAGGCTGCGGTCCCCGACCCCGAGGCCGCCGCCTGCGAGGCCCTCGTGCGCTACTGCCAGCGGCACTGGGGCGCGCTGCGCGGGCACGCGGACATTGTGGCAGCGCTGCGCGCGCGGCTGCCGCTGCGCACGCACTGCGGCCACTTTGCGGCAGCGGGGCACGTGCATTTCGGCCCCGCGTACGGGGGCGGCGCTGGGGACCTCCTGGCGCTCCTGCCGGAGTTCCCGCTGCCGGTGCTGTCCGCCGCATACCTCGCAGAGCCGGCCCCGGGCCCAGCCTCGACCGCCGGTGCCCCCCCCGGCCCCACAGACCCCGGGCCCTGGCGCGCCTTCTTCGCGGAGCTCGGGGTCGTGGACTTCCTGCCCCTCGAGCCCTGTACCGTCGCAGTGGCGGCGCAGGGGGAGTCGCCGTGGGCGGACGCGCGTGCATGGCCTGCGGCTGGTGCCGAGGGCTACGAGGTGGACGACGTCGCGTGCACGGCGTTCCCGCGCCTCATCGCCGCGTGCCAGGGCTCCGCCGCCCGCCTGCGCGCCGTCCTGCACCTCGTGGGGTCCCAGTGGGACCACCGGTTGGCCGCCGCGACGCAGGCGACCGCGCGCGCGGTGGGTGCCGGGGGGGCGCACGCGCCATGCGCGTCGTCGTTCGGGCTGCAGCTGCAGACGTTGGCGTGGGTGCCGAGCGATGCGGGGCGCGTGCTGCCGCCGCGGGAGCTCTTCCTGCCCACGGACGACGTGCGCGCGACGTTCGGGGCGCTCGTGCCGTACGCGGACGAGGCGCTGCTCGGCTTTGGGGATGCCTTCGTGGCGGCGCTGCGCCTCCACTGCAGCCCCACCCTCGACGCGGTCCTCGGGTGTCTGGCCGACGTGACGACGCGCGGCTCTGAGGATCTGACCCCTGCCCTCGTGGCGCCCCTCTACGCCTACTGCACCGCGCAGTTGCCGGGCGCGCGCGACCGGCTTCTCGCCGCATTCGGGGCCCGGCCCCTCATCGTCGTGCCCGCAGGCGGTGTGCCGCGCCTCTGCGGCGTCGGGGAGGCGGTGTGGACGGATCCGGCGGACGCTGGGGCACACGCCGTGTACACGCCTTTGGCACCGCATTACTCCCCCTCCCTCGTGCCATTCTTTACGGCCGTGGGGGTGCCAGCCGCCCCAAGTCCCGCGCAGTACTGCGCGTGCCTGGCACGACTTGCCGCGCGGCGTGACCGCGATGCGGCGGTGCGCGTGCTCGAGCAGCTCAGCGCTGCTCTGCCGCCTAATGCTGGCCCTGCGGAGGGCCAGTCCTACCGGGACCTGCTCGCGGGGGTGCACGCGTTCCCGACCCACGACGGCCAGTGGCTCCCGTATGACGACCCGCGGCTGCTCTGCGACGATGCCCCGCAGCTTTGCGCGCACTTCCGCGCCACGGGCGCCGCCTGCCTTCTGGACCTCGGCTCCGTCCCGTTCGGCCGCGTCGCCGCCCTCGCGGCCGCGTTGCCGCTTCCAGTGGCGTCGACGGCGGTTGCGAGCGCGGTACACGCGACAGAAGTCCGGGAGGACCCCGAGACACACCGCCTGCTCGCGGACTTGGTAGGATACGCCCAGCGCTATGTGCACGTGCATCAGCCCGCGTCCTACGCCGCGCTCACCGCCGCCGGCCGTCCGCATGCCCTGGCCTCGCAGTTCCGTGCCCTGCGGGGCCGCGACCTGCGCGTCGAGCACGCGCTGCGCGAAGTGGTCTCACCCCCTCGGCCCGTCGCGTGCGTCCTCGTCGGGATGGAGCTGTACAGTGCCACGGACCTCCCGCCGGCGCAGCGGCTCCCGAAGGTCTGTGCGGAGTTCGCGCGCGCGTTTCTCTCGGGGTTGGCGCACGCGGGGCTCGTGAACTTCCTGCAGCTGCTGGCGATGGTGCCGCTGCCCGAGCGTGAGGAGTATGTGCGCGAGGCCCAGGGCCTCGGTGCGCTGCCCCTTGGGGAAGCGCTTTGGTCGCTCCCACCGGCTCCACACGAGCCAGAGCCAGAGCCAGAGCCAGAGCCAGAGCCAGAGCCAGAGCCTGGGGCTGGGGCTGGGGCCGAGGACGTTGTGGGCACTGCAACGATGGATGGAGGTGCGCCGGATGATTTAGATGTGGACATGGCAAACGCTCGCGTCGGGGGTGATGTGCAGGGCGATGGGCCGGGCGCAGCGAAGGGGGTACCAGCGCCGGACGAGGGGTCGGATGACGCAGTGGCGAGGGACCTGTTTGGGTGTGGGGAGAACGAGGCCGAGGGCAATGGGCAGCCTCCGGGGCCCGAGGCGGCGCGCAGGCAGGCCCTGGAGGCGCAGGCCGAGAGGGACAGGCTCGAGCTGGCCACTGCGCTGGAGGAGATGCACCGGGAGCGCGCCGAGTTCGATAGGGCGCAGGCGGCGTTTGCGAAGGAGAAGCGGGATTGGGACTCGGCTTTGGAGCATCCGAAGACGGGGCGGCGGGAGTTGGATGAGGCGTTTGAGGCGTACCTCAAAGAAAAGGAGGGATTCGAGGCGTACCTCCGGGAGAAGGCGGAGTTCGAGGCGTTCAAGAGGAAGAGCGCCGCGGCGGCGAGCGGGTGCGACCCGGGCCCGTCGCCGCCGATGCCCGCGGTCAGCCCTGGACCCCCGCCGCCCCCGGACGGGACCCCGCCACGCCCTCCGGAGGGCAGACCGTCGTCGCCGCGGTCCCCCGGGCCCGCGTGCGGCCCCACGTGCCGGCAGCGCTGCGGGGCGCTGTGGGAGGCGGTGCTGCTCCCGGAGCAGCAGGCGCGGCGGATGGTGCTGTGGGAGGAGGACCAGGCGGCGTGGCGGTGCCTCGTGGCCCTGCAGAGCGCCCGTGGGGGCGGCGCGGCGTGGAGCCCGGCCTCGATGCCGCCGGCGCTCAAGGCCCCGCTTACCGACACGGAGACGTCGGCGGATGAGAGCGAGGGCGGCGTGGCGCGGCCCCGTCCCGCCAAGAACGCCGCCAGCCCCCCGTCGGCGCCGGACATGCGGATCGCGTCGGACGGGGTGGCCCGGCTCTTGAAGCGGCAGCAGCTCCGCATCGGGGAGCTGAACCGCGAGAAGGAGGACATCCGCGAGTCGCTGCTGGAGGCCCTGCAGAAGGAGAAGTACCGCGTCAAGAGGGCGCAGGAGAAGGCGAAGATGTGGAAGGCCAAGGCCGAGGCGGCCCTGCTCGGCGGCGACCACTCCGACAGCGACGAGTACTACTCGTGCGACGAGTTCGACGTGGACAAGTTTCTGACGCAGTTCCCCCGGACCGACGTGTCCGACAGTGAGACCGAGGACGAGGCCCTGTTCTACGAGCGATGCGGGTACCCGTACATGATTTCGTGAGGGCCCAAGCCCCTTTCGGGGGGCCCCATGAGCCGCCGCGTGTGTTCGCCAGCCGCGCCCCGGCCCGGGGCAGGGGACGCGTGCGCTCGTACGACCAATGCGAAGCCGCGATGAGACCGCCCCCAGGCAGAGTGGCACGGCGATGACTCGTGCGTTCCCTGCCAGACTGCCCCCCCCCTCCCTCCCCCAAAGGAAGTATCCACCAACACGAGTGCAGGCCGAAGGGGGGGTGAATCGCAGTGCAGCTGTGCGTTGTAGAAGACGAGCTGCACCGTACGGAACCCCAAAAAGGACGGGGGTTTTGTGCAACGGGTACCCCATTCAGCCCCCCCCCCCCCAGTCGCGAGAGGCCAATAGGCGCCGCCAAAGGCAACCAATCGGATACCGAGGCCTTGTGCAAACCCCCCCCTCCCCTTCCCCAGGGCTCGTGTATGCACCGTCCGTCTTCTACGGACACCGCCCAGACTGACCAGATGTAGTTCAGTTGTCTAATTTCTGTAGCACAGACATTTCTTTGTGCCGCGTGTGCGTATCTGGGCCTTTGCTTGTTCAAGTTGTGCCAGTTCGGCGCCCCTTGCACGTTCGATCTTGACACCGACTCAAAGGTACTCAAGGCGAAAAGAGGCATACAGCGATGCTCGGAAAGCGTCCTCAACGACGTTTCTGGGTGTGCCCGATTTGCATCGTCTGACCTCTCGAATTCCGGTAGTGGCTCATCAACCTCATCCGACGCGTCGACTGCCGCACCAAAAAGGAAGGTGGGCTGATCAGTTGTTTTTGGCAAACAGCACACGAGCTCCCTGGGCGGGGGGTGGGGGTGGGGGGGCATGGGGGACGGACAACACTGCGTGCCACTCTCCGCGCCGCCCGCCGCGTTCTTCCTGGTGCTGAAATGGCCATTTAGCGCGTGAGGATTGGGGGATGAGCTCCCACGCATGCGATGAGAGAGGAAGGGGGAGAGAGCCGAACCCCCCCTCCAACACCGGCAGCTGTTGTTTGCCGATCTTTGCCGATTTTTGCCGACGAGTAAAGTGATGGATCACGTCCCCAACGCTCATCCCTCTGCCATCCCACCCCCAATCCCGTCGGCTTCATGTGTTCGTGCCTGAGGACTGGAATCCCCCCCCCCCCAATGTGTGGAATCCCTCCCGCTTACTGCGCGCCGCAGGGGAAGGGTAATCAGCATCGCACCATTTCCCCCCGATTTTGGGTGAAGGCAGTAGGCCAAACGGGCACAATGACAAACTCAATGCGCGAAACGGACAAAACTGGGGCGATAACCACCGCCCATTCAAAAGTACGGTCCACAAAGGGTCCAGTTCCCCCTGTTCCACGACAATCGCCTATTCCGCCTCAAAGCTTCCACGTGGCCACATCCCATGCCTCGCCTCTCTAAAACCCTGAATAATGGCGTCTTCGGCGAGTCCACAAAAAGAGGGTAGCATTTTCACAGTTGTACGGTGTTCAAGAAAGACGGTTGAGGAGGGCAAACTGCCCACCAACATTCTCTGGACCTTCGACATGGGTCGCGTCCAACGTCGCGTCATTGTGGAGCAAGTTGCATCGGAAGTGGCATAATGCGGAATCTCAACCCCCGAAGTGCGACACATCGCGTCTTGTTGATGGCATGCGAGGGCGCGAAGCAATACGCCAAGGCACCATCCCGTGTTTTGCGCAGCATGCGCTGCCTGCGCACGGTCAGCATCGCCCTCCCCAACGATAAGCCCAGGGCCGTGATTGGTCTTTGCCGATGGCTGCGAGTGCGTTTAGCGCACGCATCTTTACGCCTCTTGGCCCCTGCCGCACGGGGCCCCACACGTCCAGGGGTGTGCTGACTGGTCTGAGGACGGGCACGTACCGAGGGGCATGCAGACGACAGCCAACCCGCATGGGTTGACGGGAGGAAGAGGGGTAGGGAGGTATTCGGATGGCCGTACACCGTAGGAGGAGGGGGGGGGGGTACCCCCTCCCGACCATCGTGGGGGAAAACGAAATATATAATGAGCAAAATCTGGTTGGGCCATTTTTGGTGCACAAACTTTTGGGTCCCAGACCCCCCGCCCCTCCTCTCTTCTATTTCATCCCGTTTGGGGGGGGGGCGGTGCATTGATTTGTGTACCACAGCCATGAGACAGCGAGCTCCTGAGGTGCGGCGAGAAATGTTACCCCCCCCTCCCTTTGTCCAAACATGGGCCTGTCCAAACACGGATATCCCGTGTTTCCGCACTTTTGGGCGTTTTTTGGAACCATCTTTTTGCGCTTCCACTCCAATCGAGAAGGTGGTGTGTAGCGTTGTGCAGGGCCGCAGGAGGGGTCCGTGTGGGGGGGCAGAGCGTTGGTGTGGGTGTAATTCCGTGTGCTCTTGTGTTGTGGGGTGTGTGCTGGCGTGTTGCTTTGTATTGTCATGTTTTGAGGGGGAGGGAGGTGGCTCATGTCTGCAACGTGTGTTCCGTGGGGCGTGCCGCGCGGTGACCCGGGCCTGTCCAAACATGGCGACCCCCCGTGGGCCCGCACATTGCCCCCCTGAACCAGCACCCGGTCCCGGTGTTGGGACAGAGGGGGGGGGGGGTTGCCTCGATCCCCGCGCACACCGGTCCACGTACTGCCCCGTTTGGACAGACCCGTGTGCCAAGGCTGCGGAGGGTCGTTCCACGGCCCTTGACAAGCCCGTTTCTTCTTGTGTGACCTGCGCGCGCCGCCCGTCGCGGTGACAGTGTCAACACCGCCCCACACGTGCCAGCCCACCCGTCACCATCCGCGGGTTGGTACTTCGGGGGGGGGGGGGGGTTACAACGCGCGGAGGAGTGGGGGCGCCTGGGCCTCACGCACACGGCAACGCAGCGAGGCAGGTGGTGGACGACCGGAGGGCGGAGGTGCATGGGCAGCAAAAACCGTCAAACGTCCCCCGCAACATTCAGCACAACCCCCAACACACCAACCACTGGGCTCCGCGAACGCGGAAACGACACCAGCAAGAGCACCGGCCGCAGCGGCCGACAGAACGCAGCGACCCGACGCAACATGCGAAGGGGAGAACGGGTGACTGTCCAGGGCCCCGTAAAGAAGCAACAACCCGACGGAATGTCACACGGGGGGGGGGCGGGGCACGCTAACTCCGCCTCAGACCAAGCGCTGATTGGGTCACTGTCCGGCCACTGTGCTACTGCCCACACCGATGGCACATCCCGATAGGGGGGCAGGGGTTCCCCCCGTGGGATCCCCTCGCCCCCCCCTTCCCCAAGGGCCAAGTACACTCGTGCAGCGGACCCTGGCAGACTCACTCAGCCGTTCTGGCAGCCCCCGCCCAATCGTTGAGTGCAGCGAGTCAGCCAAGTCGTCAGGAGGAGGGCCTAACCCAAGGTAGATATCTGGCTGATCAGCAAATGGGAGCAGATAGACGCTATCGGGACTGAGCACCTACGGTTCGAGAACGCTATATGCCCTGCTGTAGTCCCACTCGCTGATGTTGAATGCGTCGTGCAGCTGCCCCAATCCAATCTACCAGCCCTTGTGCCCCAACATCATCTCTGCTGGGGGACATGTGAATGAGAAGTGACGTCTTGTGCAGCGCCAAGGCTCTCGCCAGCCTCCATCCCAGCATCCCATGCGTTCAGACTCGAAGGTGTCAACGGCCTCCTGCATCAGTGGCCGTTGGTCTTCACTGCAATCCCCCTAAGGCCAATTGGGAGCAGGCAACCTGACCATTTATGGCCCCAGATCAGAGCCCCTTTGAGTGTAGCCGTTGTGCCCAGCATTTCAAACAGAACCCCTTTCATGACTGAGCCCAGGGGGGGGGGGAAGAATTCGCTACTTGCAAAATTTGCGAAATTTTGCGATTTTGGCAATTTTCGAAATTTGCGAATTTTTTGCGAAAGATGCGAAATTTTGCGCCTGCTATAGTGCTGCCTGCAATACCCTGTTCCTGCATGTTAGGCTTTTTTTTTTCTGATGAGTGAAATTCCTCCGGAGGAAGATGTGGTCATGTCCCCATATTGATTCCTCCCCACTACCACCGAGGGCTCCACCGATCCTGGGGACGACCCCCCCCCCCTCCCCCGCCCCTGTTGGGGGCTTCTGGTAGAACACACACCAAAACAAGCAAGATAATATTTTTGGACAATTGTCTAACACCCGGTCATATATGTTATGTTCTAGATATCAGCAACTGAGCCTTCTACGTGATCAAGGCACACAAACCAAATGCAGCACAAAATGTTTGGAGTTGAGTTGGTAACAGCAGTCTTCAATATTTTGTTGAATTCTCGTGTTGCCTTAGAGGGTTCATGAGACCATAGGGCCACGAGGGGTACGAGAGCACCGGATCATTATGCCCCTTCATCTTCAGCTTGAGCTCAAGATGAAAATGGGCGGCGTTCGTTAGCTTCTTCTTTTTTGCCATGATAGCCGTGGCTAGATCGCCGATTTGCGGATTTGTGGGCTCCCAAGCTGGTAGCACTCAATCTAGCCACTTGATTCGTCCCCTCTTTGGGTACCCCCAAGACGGCATGGGTTGTGAAGACATCACACCCATAAGCCCCCCACAATCACAGGGTTTATATAGCCATTTTGATTTTGGTGGCACTTTGGGGATAACACGGGGTATGTAGTCATGTTGCCCACATGTAGCCCCCCAAGACGGCATGGGTTATGTCAGCATTGCAGCCACATTTGGACCCTAAGAACGGCAGGCAGGGCGGGGCATACGTAGGCGCTTGGACATGTGTCCTCTCTATGTGGGCCACCAAGACGGAAGGATTTACGTTGCCATTTTGCCCACAAGTGGGCCCCTAGCATGGGGTGTGCCAAGAGAGCAGGGGTTATGTAGCCATTACACTAGCATTTGCGCCCCGAAAACGGCACGGGTTTTGTGGGCTCTTTGATCTCATCCCCGCTTTGGGGACGCCAAAGAACACAAAGGTGATGTAGCCACTTTGCGGACACCGGGGCCGCCAAAGAGGTAGCGGTTTTCTGGGCGCTTTCATTTCATGAGTGCTGAGGGGACCCCCGAGCTTGCAGGACTTATGTAGCCATTTTACTCACACCTTGGCCCTCATGACGGTAGGGGTTATGTAGTCTCTTTGATTTGTTGTTGGTTTGGGCACCCCGAAGATGGCAAGCGGCAGGGACTATGTAGCTCCCCACAACGGACGGTAGTTGTGACGTAGCCAATTTCGTTTCCCAATAACTTTCCTCTAGTCCAGGAACATGAAGACAATGAGTTGCTTTTCATCCCATCTTGGGTACCCGAAGGTGGCAAGGCTATATAGCCACTTGGATCTCTTAGATTAGGAACCTCAGGACATCAAGGGGTATGTTGCCACTTTGTTTCTGATACATTGGGGACCGTGCGATGGCAAGGGTCATGTGGCCATTTTTTTTGTCCGTTGGGCTTCCCCTAGCAGCATCCACCTTGATTCCCCTGATTCGGGTGTCATGACTTCTGTCGCCACTTTGATTCCCCTATATTTGGGACCCCTAGAGTGCAGTGGTTATGTAGCTACTTGGATTTCCTCTCCACCTTGGCCCCCCAAATGGCAAGGGTTATGTCGCCACCTTACCACCACGTGGGCCTCCAATTCAGCCGGTGTCATGTAGTCTCCTTGATTTCGTCCCTATTTTTAGGACCTGAAGGAGCCAAATAAAGTTTTCCGCTATGTTATGTGTTGGTTCCCAGCCAAAGTCCCCAAGTAGACCTCAAAGCATGGCAATAAATGCAGCGGTGACCAAAGCGTCTGATGTGTCGACGATACATGTTTCGCGCTACATGCCTCTCATACCCTAGTCATAGACAAGCTGGTCCAATTCCGGTCAACACACCAACTTCTCAATGCTTGTATGCACAACAAATCAGTGCAAAATCCACAGAGCATGACAAAAAAACAAAGCAAAATGAGCAGAGCATGAAATGTAGAGTTGTGTGCATGCGTGACAAATCTGGTGGCGTGCCTGCCAAATCACGCGCCGGAGCAGCCCATCTTGATGCCAAAATACACGGAAAATACCACAAGCAAATTTTTGAAAATTTGGTCCCACCCACCCACCAGGATAGACATAGTTGAGGCAGATGGTGAGTCCCACAACAATTCTTGTGTACACATGTGTTCCTTGTCTTGAGTTTCGTAAAGGCAGTGTTCCAAAGCAAGCAGAGTGCGCACCTTCACCATGTCAAAGTGCCGGCGAAGCCTCATGGCAGGCTGTGCAATAGAGTACAGTTGCATGGCGTGGAATACAGGCTTCAAACGTGTGTGTAGTACCTTGACACCCGCGCTAAAATTCATTGTCAATGATCCATTTTGTCGGCGGTGTCTAAACACGTGGACCCTCTTTGCCGTCTTCACCGTTTTTCATCTTGGGGCATCTCCCGACATACCGGTCTTCGGCAGCCCAGGTCAGAGGGAAAGGTGAATACCATGAGTGCGGGTGACCGAGGTACATCGAACCTAAACGCTATCGTCGGAGGCAGGAGGTTTAGAAGGCACGGATGTAGTTGGAGGTGGAGGTCTTGGTGTGCCTTGCTCATACAACGTGGAAATGTTGCACACTGTGCAAGCCATAGTGAGGGCCTCCGAGGATATATTGTGCGCACATCAAAATAGATGTGATAAATGGAAGGAGCACCAAGTCAAGAAAAAATGCGAACAACAAGTACAAATTAACTGCAAAACCATACTCAAGGAAGCCCTTGATGAGGAGACCTAGAGAGAAAAGGACGTGGCCGCTCGTCAAGTTCCGCAACTAGTTCAGCAAGGAGTCATAGATCATGGCGTTCTCGGGGGGATGTTTCCGACAATGCCATGGTGTTGGACCCCCCGGGTCGATTGAACTGCAAGAGGAGCTTAACGGGCCCAAACCCGCGTGCACAACGCCGGCGAAGTTGAGGAAGCAAGTTCACAAGCGAGAGTATGGCACGAAACGCAAAATCTTGCGCAAGTATAACTACACACATGGATACTTGCCCAAGTATGTGCCCTACCAGCCTACGGTTCTCCAAGGGGACATTATGGCTGACATGGTCCCGCCATATTTGGCTATTGTACTGTCCTATGGGGGCAAACTCATTCCGTTCACGTCGTCAATCAAAACGATCCAGCTATCAAACAAACAAATTGCATTTGAGTCCCAGCGCCTTGAAACTATGTTGTTATGGTCCCTCTTCCACCCAACACCTCCGCAACCGAACTTTTTCGATATTTTCCCCCATCGCGCATTTCTAAAAGGCTGCGGAGTATCGCCCCCACAAAAGGTTTTGGACAAGCTAGGGGCTGATGGACGGCTATTCCAAAAACGCGTGGAGGAAATCAAGGACATGTGCCGTTTGGCTTTGCAAGACTACCCGACTCAAGAGCTACCACCACGGGGGGTCGTATGGACGCCAACCAAACTCACACGTTTCTTGGACACACACTGTGTCGTAGCATGCAACAAGGACGGAGACCACAACATGATGTCGGCGGCATGCTATCGCTGCGAGCAGCGAGCACACATGCACGGCCAACACACGAGTGGCCAAGATGGATAGCTGGATGAACCCACACTACCAGCACATACCAAATGGTTATCGGAAGGAAAACAATTGATGCATCACGTACGGCCTTTCATTATGGGCACCCTACCAAAGTCACTCCACAAACCCTTGGTCACCTTCATGGGTGCCTTTTGTTTGCTGGGCAAAAACCACAAAAGTACCCCCATCCACAAGCGTTGGCCGAGGCATCCGGTTGTGGGGTTACACCAAGGGGCCACCAAATTCTCTTCTATGCTTCTATCCACTTTCGTTACTATATTGTTGCGCTTGGAGAGGACCATGGACGCACTAAACGCACCACACGCCACGGGCGGCACAATTGGTGCCCATAGAAAATCCGAACACCCGGCGATATATCCCCTCGGAGGGGGTGTGGAACAATTTGTGTGTCCAAACAAAGTTGAACAGGACCAAACCGATCGACATGTCTTGTGAGTGTGCGAGGGTCCGGCTGGGCAGGGAGAGAATGATAAAGGTCTGCCGGTAACGGGAAGAGTGACCACGATATGAATGTCGCTTCATGGGGTGTAATTTGTTCCGTGTTCAACAAAGGGCGGACAAAACCCACCCAATTAGTGTATGCATCAAGCACATCCCGCCACATGAAATTTGTGGATAATACAGAAAAGTAAATGTTATACGCAAAACTCTAACGTGTTGTCGAGAGGAGAGTTTTCTTGGTTTAGTCACAAAAGCTAACGAATCAATCAAAGCATGGCCAAACTGAATAATGAGATATTATGAACGTACAAGGCATGTTGCATGTGTTACAGTCCAATATTTGGATTTACCATCAATTCTACAACACATGTGTCTTCCGCATCGCCAAGACACCAGCAGGGCTTCAAGAGGTCCCAAGTGGAAGGGTAAACGCTGTTCCAAGTCTTCCACCCCCCCACTCTCGCTCCCATTCACGTGGTAGTAACCGTTCCGAAGTTCCGAGCTCAGTTTAGGGGGAGGAGCACGGGCAGTGGGGCCAGCAAGTAGTGGTGCGTGCACGTGGTGCCAATGATCCGTGAAGTTGTTCAGCAAGTCGAGGGCAGAGGCAGGAGTAGGAGCGGCGGGGGCTGCTACGGGGGCTTAGACCGCACAACCACCGCTGGATATAACCCCGTTCCTCCATGCCCCAACCGCTGGTGAGGTAGAAGTGGTCTAGTGGGCACGAGCAGCTGGTGAGGAACTGCTGGTGGCTAGTGCTGGTGCGGCGGCTGGACGTGCTGCTACTACAGTTGATGCACGTGGTAGTCCGGCGAATCGAGGGCGGCAGCAAGAGTAGGGGCGGTGCGGGCAGCTGATGAGCAGAAGCCGGGCAAAGGGAGCTCCTCGTCCTCGGCCCATTACCGCCGGATTTCCGGCGCCTGCACAAAGTCTGAAGCCACGGAGGGCAGCGGGCTCACGTCCACGGCGTTGTTGGTGTTGGGTGCCAGGGAGGTTGGGTTCCGTTGCCTTCGGTTTCCGACCGCTTGTGAGTCAACCACCGCCACCACTCCCGCCATTTTCTGAGGTATTCGTAGCAAGGGTCATGTGGCCATTTACGTTCTGGTCCGTTGGGGATCCCCTAACAGCTGCCAATTTGATTCCCCTGATTTGGGTGTCTTGAGGCGGCACGGCTTATGTTGCCACTTTGATTCCCCTATATTTGGGACCCCTAGAGTGCAGTGGTTATGTAGCTACTTTGATTTCCTCTCCACCTTGGCCCCCCAAATGGCGAGGTCTTGCAGGACTGACGGTCTTCCCCTAGATGACCCCCGCCTTCTGTGGGGTTAGGGAAGAAATTAGGAGTGGCTATGTAACCCCTACTTTCGTGGGGCTGCCGGAGCCATCCCCACTACTCAGGACTCAGGGTCGACATCATATGTCGCAAGTCCTTGTGTGTTGGACCTAGGGCCATCACTTCTTTGGGGGGACGTGGGTTTTGAAGTGACGCTTCGGTTCTTAGTGGCAAGTTTAAGGATTGTGATATGGCATCGCCGGGCCCCATTAAACGCGAGCGCAAATGACACCACGGTTGGTCCGCAGTCATCTTCGGGCTGTGTTTTGAAAAGCGGCCGTGTGTACACCTTGAATACCCTGTTGGAAACAAGGGTTGTCTGCCCCACCTCCACCCCCAACCATGCACGCACACAAACACACACACACACACACACACACACACACACACACACACACACACACACACACACACACACACACACACACACACACACACACAAGGAGGAGCAGGCCGAGCAGACACAGAATCGCCCATTGGCCTATTCTTTTGAAACATTCACGGGAGAGGATGGCCTTTGTCCTTTTTCCTGTTTGCCTTATTTGTGGACACTGGGTGTTCCTAAGTTTCGTCAATGCACATGTAAACAACACCCATCACTAGGTACCGACCACACCCTTTTGCAATGGGTTGTATGTCCTAGGTATTTTTAGCTGATAATTTCACCTTTTCTGTCCGGCAGTCTTTCCCGAGTTACCAACCATTCTTGCTCGCGCACACTAGGGCAGGGGCATGAATGTAGTACCTGAAGTATTTGGCAGAACTCCCTCAGGTCTGTCTTATATCAAGGTCCGGGAACATACACTCGACACTTGTTATGTTTCTGTCCTCAGTCTGTCTATGATCTCCACCAGCACAAGAAAAAGTCCCAACAAGGGTCGTAGTTGGAGAAAGGGCTTGTGTCCCTAGTTCGACAACCTCTTGGTTACAATACGCATGCAGATGCAAAAAGCATCTGCATATGTCATCTGCGTGTGCTTGTGAATACGCATGGCGGTCCTCTTGAAAATCAGTTGAAACCCCTCCTTTTTCAAGGTCCAAGTAATGTGTCCAACCATGAAAATCATTTACAACACCCTTGTGTGTCCATATACTTTCAGTCGAGTGGTGTTCTAGATGAAGATTTTTGGATTTGGTGGACCGCATTTTTGCGAAGTGCGACAAAATATTTGGATGTGTGTCGCACACGCTGATGGGGGGGGGGGGAGTACGGACACTTGATGTAATTTTGGTCACGAGTTAGATCAAAAAAGCCGGGCCGCATCTAATTGCTTTCTTGTCTTTAATGCCCACATGTTGGCCATCGTGTGGAATTGGTCAACTACTGTGCACGGCCGCAATAGCTTCTTCTAGGGGCGTTGTTTGGAGTGGAGCAGTGGAACGAGTCCTCTGCCCAGTCTCATAGGGCACTTCTGTTGTTGCAACGAGAAGGGCCTAGGGCGGTTTGGCTTGAGAGCATGCATTTTTGACATCTGTTGGCCTTCTGCCTTGCAATTTGAGGGATTGGGGGCCTACTGGGGCATCACATCCCTTTCGTTGATTGCGGCCATTGATTGGTCACTACCAAGGGAGGGCCTGTTGTGCAATACCGTCAGCACAAAATTTAGGAAGAAATTGGGTCAGCCGTGGCCCGAAAAACCGAGGTACCTTTTTGTCATAAGATATGCAATGTTCCTCATGTTTGGCTTGTTGCCTAACTATGATAGGGGGCCTAAATGTGCCAACACATTGCCACTAAACTGTGACAGCCCCACGTAGAGGAACCCCCAAGAAAGTAGCGGTTACGCTCCCCATTCTACTTTTGTCCAGAAGCCAATGGTTGCGCTATCCCGCAAAGGCAATAATTATACAGCCACATTGATTGCTCCCCATTTTTAGGGCCGCTGGAGGAAGGGGCTGTTTGCACGCATCAACAGCTCCCCATATTCGGCACTCTGACAAGCCAAGCGTCATGCAACTGCAGTGATTCTTTGCCAGTCTTGGGACCACGGGAGGCACCGTCATGTAAGCACATTGATTTGCTCGGCATATTGGTCTCCCGGAGAAGGCAAGGGTTTGATAGCCTCATTGATTGCTCTCCACTTTCTAGAAACTTGAGAAGGCACATATATTATGTAGCCACGTTCATTGTTCTGTACTTTGGGGACCTCAAGCAGGCTGGGGTTTTGTAGTCACATTGATTACACCTCTCTTTGTGGACACTAGGAAGGTGGAAGTTATCTATGCACAATGTTTGCTCCCCAATTTTGGAACCTGACGACACCAAGCTTATGTAGCCACGTCAATTGCTCCCCATTTTTCGGACCCGCGAAGCCATTTTTTTATTTTCTCGGCTTAATAGCTCCCCACTTTGGGGACCTAGAGAGCACAAGGGCTGTGCAAGCACATTACCTAACGCTCGCCACCTCCACATACAATAGGAAGCCACGGGTCATGGAGCCATATTGATTGTTCCCCACTTTGGGGAACCAAAGACAACAGAGGGGATATGTAAGCCACATTCATTGCTCCCTACACATTCATTTTTGTACCTGGAGAAGGTACAAGTGGCCATGGTTATTTACCTGTAATAATGGATCCTCCTTTTGGGACCCCGAGAATGACAGTGCTATGCAGCCACATTGATTGCTCGCCATTTCCGGGACGAGCGCCATGTCGCCGCATTAGTTGCCCCCCACTTTCCCGCTTTGGGGACCATTAGAAGATACAAACTTTGTAGCCACATTTGATTGCTCCCCTCATTGGGGACGTTAGGAAGACAAAGGGTTGATCGCCACATTGATTGCCCACAACTTGGGGACCACTACAACACGGACCTTATGAAGCCACATTGATTGCTCCCCATTTTGGAGACTGCAAGAAGGCAATGGTTATTTACCCCCATTAAGTGCACCCCACTTTGGGGACCATGAGAACGCAAGGCTTATGTAGTCACATTGCTTGATCCCCACTTTGGGCTCCCCGAGAAAGTAGGGGTTATGTATCCACATTGATTGCTCCCCATTTTAAGGGCTTTGAGAAGACAGAGATTATGTGGCCATTTGGATTGCTTTCCCATTTGGGGACCGGAGAAACCACAAATTATGTAGTTGCATTGAGTGCGGCCCGCTCCGCAGACCTTAACAAGACAAGGGTTATGTAGTAAGATTGGTTGCTCCCCCATTTGGGCACCCCGAGAAGAGAGGGATTATGTAGTCACATTGCTTACCCAACACGTTGGGCATCTTAGAAGACAGAGACTCCACACGGGAGGCGCCTAGGTTCAGGCCCTTACTCTTCCACCCTTGGAATGGTAACCCCTAAATCATGTCCAACAATGCCTGCCGGTGTCCTTGAATGCAGTGAACAACCCTTACCCGACTGGGTATTCAATGAGGGATGGGGGAATCCAGGAAGGCAATTGGGGTTATCGTTCAATGCATCAGGAGTCATTGCCACAAACCTACTTCACAATCAATAACTGCAAGCGCAATAGCAACCGCAACTATAAGGCAGAGAGCAATCAACCAAGTCCACACCGATTCTCAAATACTCCATCCTTTCATTTTTGGTCTTTTTGGCTTCAAACATGTTCTCTTCAATGTGCAGCTCTGTTAGTTCTCGAGTGGGCATCATGAGTGGTAGCATTGGTACAGCAACAGGTGCCGTGGGGGCCAAGCTAAAAGTCACCGACCTGCTTGGGTTGTCGTGTGCGTCGCTGAGGTTGTTGCCCGCCATGGCGTTCACATCCTTCATTCGAGTATCCTCATTGATTGTCGTATAAATTGGCAGCCTTCTCACAGGTGAAACACCTGAGCCAACGCTGCTATCGGGATTCTAGCGTACACCGCACAACACCTGATTTCATCGCGGCAACACAAATCTTTTGTCGTAACTTCTTCTTGAGAATGGTGTTGGCCTTAGCAGCTGTCACAAGGGAGCCCCCATTCCTCTATGATTTCTCGCCCCAGATAGTTCTAGTGATCGCCACCTACCGCGACGGCCGGATCTTCGTCTTCGGCACAAAATACATGGATCTCACCGGTATGCTGGATATCAATTTAATTAAATGCTATTTTTCGTGCACATTGCCCGCAAGAAGTCGCTATTTCGGGACTAGAAAAATGCCCAAATACCCACACAAATACGTACTAATGGGTGCAATAGAGGGGAGTGTAATGGGATTGCCAATGGCATGGCAGATTGCCTTAGGAATAGGACAGATACATTTGATCACATTTCCCACGACGATTTGGACTCGAAACTATTTTTAGCCGTGCCACTCAAATTTCTCTTCTTCCCTTTAGCTACAAGTGCGGTTGTGGTAAAAGAAGCGGGAAATCAGTAAGCAGGGCCAAACACACCTTCTACATGGCTCCACGTGCCATCCAAGCCCACAAATTATTCCGCGGTAGAGGCAAAATCTTCTCGGCCTTAGCGTCACGATGACCCGTTGGCTGCTTGTGGTAGGACTTTTCTGAACATGTCATTGGTTGGCTTGCAAAAGGGAGTGCCATACATGTAAAATACTGTGAACCGTGCTGCACACCTGGTATGCAATAAATTGTCTTCAATCTACACATTGTTTATATTTCGGTCTTGAAACGGGTTCCATGCATTTGTGCATGAACGACACTACTGATGTACTACCGGTGTGGCCTAACATAATTAGTGGACCCGTCCACACAGTGCAGAGTGCAGCACTCACAAACCGTTTCGTTGTATACAGAACTTGTGATAAGAGATTGCAGGGAAACATGATCCCCCACACCACCAAACTGTTTTACAAGCCTTGACCATCGTGCAAGCCAAATTGGACAAATTGGCCAGCACCGGAAAATTTTGGTACCCCATTTCAAGGCTAGGAGAACGAGTCATCGATGTGTTTTTACCCAAAATGCCGAGGTTTTTTTGGGGGGCATTTTCTCTGGGCCCCAGGAAGGCACGATTTGTGCAGACACTTCTGATTTTTTTTGCCACATCGATATTTCCCCGCCATGGGGACCAATGGAGACCAATGTCGTTTGTTGCTCATTGAAGATGCCGTCCTCAAACCTCAAACGCAACATACGGTAGCGATTGGTGTTTTTGGTCCCAGCACCCACCCACCCTCATCAAGGGGCCAAAATGTTTAGGGGGTGCCGGGGTCATGGACTGCGCCTGGGCGCCCCCAATGGTGTAGCCACATTCATTGCTCTCCGCATTTGTGACCTGGACAAGACCGGGCTTACGTTCGCGGACCGATTGCTCCCGACTCAAGGACCCTGGAGGGGGCGGGGGGGGGGGGATGGTCATGTAGACACACTCATTGCTACTTCCAGTGGGGACAACGAGAAGGTAGGGCTTCTACCAGCACATTGATTAGTCCCACCTTGTGGGCCCACATGAAGAGGGGCACGATAGTTGCTCTCCACTTTGGGGAGTTTGCGAACCTCGTGGTCATCCACCCACAATGATTGGTCCCCCAATAGGGGACCCCAAGGAGGTAGGGGTGATGCAGCCACATTCATCACTCCCCACTTCAAGACCCCTGGGAAGGAAGGGTTAATGGAGCCACAATTGCTCCCCACAATTGGGATCTGTGCAAGCCCGGGCTTATGTTCCATCACCAATGCCTCCCGGCTTTGGTGACGCTAAAAGGGAGGGGTCATGTAGCCAAATTGCTTGCTACTTCCTCTGGGGACCCCGAGAAGGCAAGGCTTATGTCGGCACATTCATTGCCCCCAACTTGCGGGCCCACGAGGTTGTGGCCACGTAAATTGCTCTTCACTTTGGAGGGTCCTTGGACGTAGGGGTCATGGAGCCACAGTGATTGCTCCCCCATTCGGGACCCCGAGAAGATAGGGCTTATGTCGACACACTGGTGGTTCCCCATTTTAGGTCTTTTGTAAAGAGATGTGTGATGTGGAGTTCCCCACTTTGGGGACTCATAGATGGCAGAGGTGATCTATCCACATAATTCCCACTTGCGGTGCGTGAGTACACAGGGGTTATGCAGACCCATTGATTGTAGCACACTTCGGGGACTCCGAGAAGGCAGAAATGACCTAGCCACATTGATTGCCTGCATACTAGGCCGGGAGACACAGTGCATTCATAACCTTGGCTGCAGCTTTTTCGATCTCGGGGCACAGAGTTTCCCACCGTACAGACGTTCGGTTACCAAGGAACTGCTGTGCTACCTACATGGTGGGCTCTGTGGCCTTTACCCACTCATGTGGTATGCGCGTCGAAACACAGCCCTCTACTTTATTGACTCCCTGTATATCGCAACAACCGCGGGATTTCTCCAAGGATGTCTTCATCTATTGCCATGTACATTTTAATTGGGTGCTACACAGGCTGTCCTTCACCTTGGGGCTAGATTTTGAGCTTAGACACAGGATGCGTTGGTAATAGTCTTTCATTGGCAATGGGACCGGGGCTTGTCATATCTTGTTACGCACGGTGCTTAGCAATGCTTAGGTATCTGTAACTGCAGGGCGATTCTGATCCTCACCCATTGGAGGAGGGATCTGGATACCCGTTTATGCAAAGCATGAACGACCACACCATACTTTTCCACACCCACCACCAGGTAGACTCGGGTTCCGAGTAATTTTGAACCTCCGGTGTAACAATAGCATCAAAATATGATACCATGTGTCGGCAAAAAAGGCAACAGTCAGCGTCGCTAACTATCTGCCACAGGTGTATGTCACGTGTTCCGGTAAATTGGAGCCACAATCGCTGCAATACCAGTGTTTGTTTTATCATTGAAATCAGCCATAATAACAATGAGGGGTGGGGTGTATTCACCATGATTGAAGGCTCTTCAACGCACTCCTACCATACGTGTGAGGGTGGAATCAGCTGTTGTGCACCGCACTGTTCCACCGCCATTGGTGATTGGGGCGTAGCCATATCAAGTAAACTCCGAGGCGCTTGCCGCGGGTGTTCCGCAGCTGCAGCTGGCCTGTGTTAGTAAATCGAATAAGTACAACGGGGACATGCAAAGTTTCCTGGACTGGATCACCTGGTTGGCAACTGACTTCACTTCGGTAATACGCGGCACATCCTCGCTCGCATTCGCGCGTTTCAGTAAGCGCCAGTGAAACCTGCTGGACCTCCGGGGTGGACGGATGGCATGTCGGATATTGTACACTTTAGTGCCCATCCGCCGAATCCAGATCGGTTGACGTCCGTTCAAGCGTTCTGGTGTGGTGACTTCGATGTGGATGATCACGAAGTGTTCCGCCCCCATGCGTTGCATGGCAGCGTACAGTTCTGCAGCGTCTTTCTCATCCTCCCCACCCTCACCCTTGTGTAGTACAAACTCATAGTGGAGCGCACTCTGAATGTGCTCCCAAAACTTGGTCACCACGTTGCGGGTTGTCTGTCCTATGTACACAAACCCATTGTGCGTGTTAAACACTGCATAAACCATGCATCCCAGATGATCATGCGGTGTGTCCAAGGCTATGCTCCATCCTATAAGCTTACGTATCCATGTTTGTGGCGCTCAACGGAGTTGGACTCTGGTCCGTTCAAGATATTCGGTCAGCGAGCTCCGTATGGAGGTATTCAGATCCAGTCTCCTGGTGCAGTGGTACAAGTTATGCCGGTATGGGGTCACGGTGCGTATGGTAGTACGGTATAATGCAGATAGCTATGTTTTTCCTAAGGTTGCCGTGTAGGCCATCGGTGGCATGGCCCAACTCCCTCGGCCCTGCTTACTCTTCACGCTCAGGGTAGACACGTACAGGTGTATGTCAAAGATTGTACTAATGCCTCTGTGGGTGGCTGTATGGGAGCCCATATGTACCACCAGACACATTGCTTGGTCGGTGGTTTGTCTGGTGTCCGTCGGCGTTTCCGTTTCCGGAAGCGTCGTTCCCATAAATTGGTGGCCCCCAGTTTACCTTTAAACGCCCACCAACACCAGCCTATTCGCGCCTATTTTGTCAACGCTTCAATCCATGCCACACGTGTGGAGCATGGTCAAAGAGAGAACAAACGACTACATGCAAACAGATGTAGCCATGGAATGCCACCGGTACATAGCATAGGCCGTGTGGGGTGTGTGCTGTCAGGCGGTATGGTCGCTTGTGCCGGCAGTGGTTCACCGCTGGGAGCCTGTGTGCTCGCAGTGTGCGTTGCCAGGTTTGTGCATGGGAGCGTGCTTTGTTGTGTGCCTCGCGCTGTCGTGTGGCAAAACATGGCGACGTGAGAGCGCGGTGTGTTTGGCACCATACATCCGTCGTGGTGGAGTAACGGGTCGTGGCAATGTGCAGCCACGTGTGTGCTGTGGTGATATGTGGTGCCGTTGTGGTGGTTGCCGTGACCGCTGTGATGAGCGTCGTTGTCGTGCCCTGCATGTAGGTGTGAAAATCAAGCGCTCTGAGGGTGGTTACACATGTGGTCGGATTTTTGCTTCAATTTGCCACAGTGGACGATCACCTTGTTCACACCGCACGTTCCCGATTCGCAGTACCAAATTGCATTCATGCACGAGTCCGGGGTGTCAAAGAAAAAGTGACAGCACATCACCCTCATGCAAAAAACTCAATAATATTGCGGGTAACAGCAAAAGGGCACGTGAGTACCCATGATCATGATGGATTGCAAACGGGCATTAACATGTCCTCGGGACATGTTGCAGGTCCAGCTCAATCAAAGTCACTGGAGGACGTGGAAGGGAGTGTGGATACGGATGATTGTTCGTCGATGGGCGGAATTCCCCGAGCTGCGATTGTGGAAGGCATCGGTCGGATAGGTCGGATCGCTTGGTGTCAATTAATATGTGCCGGTGTGCCGGTGCGCAAGGCGAGGAGGGACGCGTTTCACATGGGGCGTTTTTGCTTCAGTCAAGAGGGCGCGCGTGCTGTCTTCGTCTTTTGCCATATAAGTCGGGTAGATGAAGGGGGGTCATGCCCCGGGGTTTTCCGCCTGCACCACGTACCCTTCCATGCCAAGCGTTTCCACAATAGAATGCACCTTTGCTTGGTGGCCGCGTGCCGAGCTCCCAGTCCCCAATACAATCCATACCTTGTCACCGGCCTTATGAACAAGCGGCATAGGGGTCACGGTAGGTGCCGACATGACCATATCACCATTGGAGTCCGGGATGCCTGTTGGCGCGATTCCTTCCACATGTGTAGCCGTATCCCCGGTAGGTGATTTTGAGCTGTCAACGGGAGCGGGAGCGGTCTCCTTAGGCGGCGGCGGCCTGTCCGGTGGTATGGTGTCCGCTTTCTTGGGTGTGACGGGCGCCAAAGACGATGAGGATGGTGCTTCATCCTTGTCAACGTCAACCACTTCGGCGGAATCATCAAAGCCCTCACTGTTATCTGGATTGAGAGGAGCAAAAGGTTCATGCACATCCGGTGAAGGCAATGTTTTCCCTTGCAAGGTTGCCAAGATGCAATCAAGCTTCTGATCAGTGTTTTGTTGGTTTCGAAGGGCATTTCGTGGAGCGCATTGACCGCCAATTTCAATATGCCTACCGTTTTGGTAATGCCGGTAATTTGCGACGTCATGGCTTCATTGGTTTTTTCTATGGCCGCAAACCGCTTGTTCGTGCGTTCTTCGAATGCCGTCGTTGCCGCTAGTGTTGGTAGTGCCGGTGATGCACCATGCGATCCCGCAGACGTGCCCGAGCTTGACTTTGACGGCGTGGACGTGGGGTTTGTAGACACGGGTTGTTTACCAACATAAGGGCCCTTGGAAGGTGGTATCCCAATAAATGGGTCTCTAGCTTGAAACACCGCCCAGAATTTTTTCTTGTTCGCACAAATGCACCAATACTCCCAATATTCTCAATCGTTGCAATCTCCCAATAAATGAGGCCCCAAACAATGAAAACAAACTTCCTTCCTGATGTAGGTGGAGGAGTCCACATCCGTGCAATGTTGACCAGGGGGGTCCTTAAGGGACGAGTTTTTTTTTGTTAAGGACCCCCCTTAGGGACCGCCCCTAGAGGCCTTTTTGCCCTGGCCCAACGTGGGCCATGTCTATCCCCCCTTTTTGGGGATCGCCGAGAAAGCAACTTACGTAGCAATTCCGCCCTCTTTTGGGCACCACTCATGATTTTGCCCCCCGCTCTGAAGCGGAGGGGATCCCCGAGGCGGCAGGGGTTACGTAGCCACCTTGCGCACAAGTGGGCCACTTCTGATTCTGCCCCCCGCTCTGCAGCGGAGGGGATCCCCGAGGCGGCAGGGGTTACGTAGCCACCTTGCCCACAAGTGGGCCACATTGCTCTTGTTCATATTGAATGGTGTAGGGTGTGAGGTACGGTTCGGACGCTATTATGCAACACATGTGGGGCTAGGATCATATGGTTGTGTGCTTATACAAATTTGGGGCTAGGGCGTCAGGGTTGAACAATTGGGATCATCGGGGGGAAGGCATGTACTCTCCGCGGGCTCTTTTGAAAATACTAGGTTCTGCAACAACTTTTTTTTCGCGTTAAGGACCCCCTTGATGTTGACGGCGTTTAGGGCATTCATGCATGAGATGGCTAGTGCTCTTGCACATGACCCAGCGTAATGGTCCCGATCCATTTTCTCATTGTGCATTGGTCTGGTCTGGTTGCATAGCACCAAATAATACGCGGAGAGAAACTCGACGTTAGATGGTCGGGGATGGTGAAGGTGGACTAAATATGACCGTGTGGTATTGCGGTCAAATGAGAAGGTCTCGATGGAGGGTGTATTCCAAGGCGAAGCCCATCAACAGGCAAAGAAAAACATATGCAAGCTAAATACAATCACATGATGAGTCTTGTTGTTTCTCATAATGTATATTGTGTGTAACACCCAATGCTTTCTATGCTCCGTCACACTTGTGGCCAAACCCAAATGTATTTTTGTCGACAGCCACAACACGAAATACAACAGCAACATCAGCTATTCTGTAGCCCGGTACCCTCGGTGCTCATTTTCGGCTTTAAGCAGTTCAACTTGTGCTCAACTGCTGCCTTGAACTCCCCCTCTCGCCATTTTATACCCATACTATTTGGACTATGACATCAAGCATTGCCCCACCTATCTAGGGCTTTTTGGAGGAGCCCATTGGAATTGCATAGGACAACCACCAAGGGCTGCCATTCCGACCCATACTCATTGATTGCACCGAGGGGAAGCAACATACACAATGCCCATGGTCCAATGCCCTACTTGAACCCCCTGCGTCCCCCATCCCACCCCCTCCTTTGTTCCTCTGCTACGCCGTGGCCAATGGCTTTGCATGGCTTTCCCACGGGCCACCTATGTCATATCATGCCAACCCCCCCCCCCCCCTTCTGCACCCCAAAACAAGACACTGATTCCGATCAGAGTTTCAAATGATGCCTCATTTCGGAAGTTAAACAGGGCTCATAGCCACATTAAATGTCCACATTGGACTTTTCTACTTTTTTGAAGGACCTAGCTTTTCCAAGGGGATTAGGGACACAGCAAATGCCAACCTCCTAGTCCACCGGGGCCTTAGAGGGGAAGCACCATATCCGCAGGGTTTGGAAATTGTCATTCTGACAATGCTAATGGGCCCTCTTTATGCCCACAATTCAAATGGCAGCTTGAACCCCCGTTGAGCCAGTGCACCACAAATCCATCCGTATGTGCACTAACGTTCCATTGCCATGCATCTTTGAGGACCTACTACTTACGTGCCGCATGCTTGTTATTCCCGGCGCCTACTTTGCTTTGAGGTGCCGTGAAAGGTCCGTAACACTGTTTTGAATTTCTGAATTTCTGAACTTAGGCATCAGCTGTGGGACACGCCGTTCCATTTTCTGGGTTGAACTGCACTTGAAGCACGGTTGAAGCCCCCTTTGTCCCACCCTGAAGTGGCACGGCAATGCAACAAAAGAATGTGGAAGCCAATCCGAAGCCTCCCATCTTCTCAACAGGAATTTCAGCCACAGAACAGACGACTATAGTCCTCACACGAGGGTGAAAGAGGCTCGGGCAAGAGTCCAAATATTTGTTGTAGATCCCTCCACAGCTCTTCACGCTTCTGGTCAGAAGCCCAACTCCAGATGATAAGTTAGCCGTGAACTTCTTCAATTCACACAGCCCTAGCTTCATCTTGAGTGCCTCGAGAGTCAACGTCGCTGCCCCTAGCACCTTCGTCAACAACTCCATGGTCTCATCGAGAGCCAACTTTGGAGGTTCTTCGTCTCTTTCAGGCACTCATTCTGCCCCCGCACGAGGGGCAACTTTAGGTTCTTTCGAACCAGGGGGTCGCCGCTGTAGACTCCCAATCTTCAAACGTCTCCACCGTATAGACTTCTACCTTATAAGGCGATCTCCATTCTTCCTCCCAAGTCCTGAGTGTCTTCTCGACGCCACTACTCTCAAAGTAGGTGTCTACCTTCGTCTACGCTTTTTCTATGCCTGCACGCCACATGATAGAAGGGGAGGAAGGGCAAGCGGAGCATGCAACCACCGATGCTAGCAATTGTGGGTTGCCCACATAGGGGCTCATGATCCAAGGGACGCCTAATATGTGTGATGTGGTCAGCCCATCTATGCAACACATTGAGATACACTTAATGACGGAAGCCCAAACATTCAAGAACGGCTCGGTCCCTCTTGGACAACTGTCGCCAAGCAAATGATGTGAAGTAAATTGTAGACACGCGGTCCCCTTGCCAGGGCACATTGCCGTGTAGCCTATGGGAGTTAAGCACAACGCCTTACCTTCCATCAAGAACCCAACCTTCGACTTGCTGCCACGCATAGTACACTGACACAGGCACGGGGGTGTGCCACTCAACAATACGCCGTCACAGAGAAATTCACCACTAGTGTAGTCACCAAGAGGATGATGGCGGAGAGGGCTGGCTCATCATTTAAGTGCATGTGGTGCTGCATTGCGCCCATTCCATTAGCATGACGCATAACCATGATGCATGCCCATTGCAGTGGTGGAAGGAAGTGTGTACCCAAGAAATTGAGTGTGCACACCACTTCTACATTTGCCTGAGTGCCCACTGTGAGTAGGATCTCAATCTTCTGTGTATTAGTATCTCTGACCCCCTCGCCCCCTAACCCCCGACATCCCTATGATTAGGGGGGGTCCCCACATAACCCCAAAGCGCACCCAATCTTTCATCATTGCCGGAGGTGGAGGGCGTGGCAGAGCAAAGTGTGCCATTGCCATTTGAATATTTGGATTGTTTGATTAATTATTTTTTTATTCATTGTGAATAACTTGAATTTCACAGCGATTAGATATTAGTGATTAACAATTATTTATCAATTACCAATTATCACTTATCATTTATAAGTAATGATTTATCTAATGTATTATCATCATTTTCATGATTGATAATTCAATTTTACTATGAGCTAATAATGAGCTAATCGGTCCTTTATTCTTATTGCCATTGATAACTAGACATGGATGCCACATAAAGGCCTCTTGTCCTTTCCTTGGAATATTGCCCTACAATGGGGCCTAGGCGGATTTTGATCTTTTAGGGGGGTATCACATGGTTGAGCCGAACCCATATGCACAGTGACGGAAGTCAATTTTGCATATGCACAAGAAATGCACATCACAAAGAGGGATCTTGTTTCTTGTCCAAATCGGTGGAAGGTGGTGGGAAGGTGAGGTCAAGCAGAGGTACGGCTGATGAGAGCAAACACCAAGACTTTTTGAAGGGCAAGAAAGTTGTACTATAGCCCTGTCAGTTGGCTCAACCGCTAGGTGGGCAAGTGAAGCGCCACTTCATTTGTACCCACGAGTCACCCATGGTGAGCATAGGTGCAGTGCAAGGGTCAGTGGCGATGGCCAATGTTGCAGGCATGAAGAACCAACTTTTGTTTCCACTACCCTTTGGGGAGATTAATGATCTCTTGGACTTCGACCTTGGACAAATTGAAGAGGTGCACCTTGGCGATTGCCCCACGGTTCGGTCCAAGAGAATAAAAACGTCGGCCGAATACGCTGATGATACCCTTTGGTCCGCACAATAATGAGGTTATCGCACCTAACGTACTCAATGTGGGTTGCCCAGGACCCATTGACAACTTGGGTCACTGGTACCCGTGCCAAACCTTGCCCGCACTAACATGACAACCGACACGTGTCGTCATGTGTCCCCATCGATGTCCACTTGTGGACATGCATAACCTGCATGAAGTCTCTGGTTACGGTTTCTGTGGTTGCACATGTGCTAGGCCCACGTGCATCTTCTTTGTTCATAGCTCATCTGCACTCTGAACTCATGTGGTGCCGGAACACCAAAAAAAAAAAAGAGGTTATTGCACCCCTTTGTGCAATAAGGTGTGCAATCAGGGTGCGATAAGGGGTGTAGCAAGGGTTGTGTTATCGTGCAAGAAAACACAATCCAAAAATGGTTGCTTGTGGGCTATTGTTTGGTTTGGAGTTCCCATTGGATTAGATGAGAACATCAAATCGGTATATTTAAACCGTAATTCAAAAACGCTACTGGTGTCAAAATGCCCCCGCAAAATAACGACCCTTTTCCCCCAGGGCTTGTTGTGCAACACCATACAACCACTACTTGCTCCAAAATGCTCCTTCAAAATTACAACCCTTTCCCGCTGGGGTTTGTCACGCGACACCACACAGTTAGCCAAGGCAGTGAGTCCCTAGAGTCCCTACTACACCTACACATAGTATGCATTCTACCACGAGGATACACCTCACTATAGCCTAGCTAGCAGTGCAACAAGCAGCCGTTTCTTAGGCCCTTTGTTCGTAGGCGGTGCTTGCTAGCTACAAGGTTACAGGTTACAAGGTTGTAGCTGCCACCTGTACTGGCTTTGTCTTGTGGAATAGACATGATGGGCTGCGCCTTGTTACACTCCAAGTCTTAACAGCACTTTTGAAAACACTACCAAAGTGCAGTGTTGATGGCAAGTCACCAGGCATGGATTCACTGCGCCAATATTGCGTAGCATATGTGAACCAAGCAGATCCTCTAATGGGACTGAACCCTTGTAGTTTAAGAGCGCATTTGCCTTGCTGTGGTCTTGCTCTTCGGATTGAATGTGTTTTTGCGGATTGGATGGCTTGTATTGCCCATAATCAATGGCTTTTTGTTTGTAGCGGAAACATTGTGGTATGCGTTAAGGCTGTTAGAGGCCTACCTGAGATGTGCTGGATTCAATTCCTAGATTGTGACCTTGTACATGTTTGTGCATGGGTTGGTGGGCGGTTGTTTCCTGGACATTAATTACATGCGCATTTACTCCATCTGCGAGGCAGCAAATTTTTATGCCGGTGTTGTGGGGTTTCGCAGCTGCGGCCTCTTTCCTGGCAGTCTTGCTTTCCTCCAAGGCCTTCTTCCTTTCGGCCTCCTTCTGCGCCTCCTCCCTCTCACGCGCCTATGTTGCCATCTTGTCCTTGGACTATTGGGCCTTGGTAAGGGCGTGCACCTGTGAGGATGTCGATGCCGTTGCCTTGGGGGCCTTTGGGTTCCGCACGCCCCGGCACCGCCGCACCCGTGCGACTCTTGTGTCACCAGCTCGGGACTTGAGGGTGGCCACCAGCGCGGTCCGCGCCACGTCGTAGAACAGACGGTTGAAGGTCTTGTGCTGTGCTGCCACTAGTGCTTGCCGCAGCCGCAGTGCCAACTGCACGAACCCGCTCCCGGCGTGCACCTCAACGAGCGCGCATGCATGGTACAACAGCAGCAGGCGTTGAGGCCAATGCCATCCGACGCCGCACGGACGAGCCGGGAGCCTTGTAGGGTGGAAATGCACGAAGTGATCCTAAATACATGCCACACAACAAAGCACAATGCTTTACAATGCATTACCAAACGGTGACAGGTGCTCTTGACTCCTTGACAGCCGCAGCTATCTACCGCTGTTCGGCATGTTGGTTCGGTTGTCGTGCCCCACCTACCCCGCACGACTCGCTCAAACACGTCATCCAACGGCTCGATCTTGACCCGGACGTGCTCCAACTTCACGGTGCCACTTGGTCGTCGCGGTGGTCTTGTGGCACTGCTTAGTTCGACACCACGGTGCGCTTTGGTCGAGGCAGCCCCTGTGGCAATCTCTTCGATCTTGCGTCCGCGCTGAGGCACAAAAGCTACACCCGGCTGTGGCCAATGGGTCTGGGGCCCAACGGTCTCCCGCACAGCGGTCTCCGTCCGACAACCTCTTGCTGTTCCGATGCGGGCAAAGGTGTGTCGCCGTCGGCGGCTTGAGGTTGCATATCGTGAGGACCCCCTCCATCGGTCTGATCACGGCCGTTTGCCCCTGCAAGGGCCATGTCGCCACCTTACCACCACTTGGGCCTCCAAGTTAGCAGGTGTCATGTAGTCTCTTTGAGTTCGTCCCTATTTTTAGGACATGAAGAATTGCCATTTTGTCAATTTCTAGGCCCTCAAGACGGCCGGCTTCTTTCTCCACTACACCCACATGTCGCCTTCCAAGATGGCAAGGGCGGTGTGGGCCCTTTGATTGCGTCTCCACTTTGGCGACCCCCGCACGGTATGGGTGAGATAGCCAATTAGCCCACTTGTGGTCCCCCACAACGATAGGGGCCATACGGCCGTTTCACCGAGATGTGGCCCCCTAGATAGGGGAGTTCTGTCACCATTTTGATTTTCTTCTCGCTTTGGAGACATCCAAGATGGCACCAGTAGCGTACCCATTTTGTGCACATGTGAGCGCATGCGTTATGTAGCCACTTGGATGTCGTTCAATTTCTGTTGGCTACCACGACGGAAGCAATTATGTTGCCGTTCCCCCCACATTTGGGCCCGCACGACGGGAGGGTTTGTGTAGCCAATTTGGTGTTGTCTTTGCTGTGGGTTCCGCAAGACGGTAGGGGTTATGTAGCCATTTTGCTTTTCTGTGGGTCCCCAAGGTGGCCGGTTGCACTTATCCACACTCTTTGATTTCGTCCCCGCTTTGAGGATCCCCAACACCAGAGGTTCATACATGCACTTCAATTTTGCTCCTTCTTTTGGGGACCCCCATGGCAGAAGGTATTATGCAGGCATTTTGCGTACGCATGTGTCCCCAAGCTAGTAGGGCTTATGTTGACACTTGGACTTCGTCTTTCTTTTGGGGACCCTAAACATCCGAGAGATTAAACAGGCTTCGCCCAAGACAACGGGATTGATGTAGCTAGCTTGCCGCCATGTTGCCCTGCGAGACGGTAGGGGTTATGTAGTCTCTTTGTTTTCGTCCCTACGATGGAGGACGATGAGGTTCGTTTTAGTGCCCAATGATTCCGTCCATGCCCCTTGGGACAACACCAACAGAAGATTTGTCTTGTTGAGTAGCACACCCATGTTTGTTGGTAAGTGCTGATTGTTGGGCCCCAAAGAAGATAGTGGTCATGAACCCATATTGATTCCTCCCCACTGCCACCGAGGGCTCCACCGATCCTCTGGACGACCCCCCCCCCCCCCCGCCACTGTTGGGGGCTTCCGGCCGCCATTTGGTTTCCGGATGTATTGGACTATCGACACCCAGCGCACCAAAGGCGCTGGACTGTCCATGGGCACCCAAGGCGCCCGACTTGATGTCTTTCACAATGGAGCCACTTTGGAGTTTTTCCCCATGATGGGGACACCAAAGAAGGTACTGGTTGCGTGGCCCGTCCGCCCATATTTGGGCACCCTACAGACATGGGTTGTGCAGCCACTTTTGATTTTGTTGATTGACTCCTTTTAGAAGGCAGGGACCACATAGCCATTTTGCTCATGTGCAGGTCCCAAAACTGGTATGGGCTAGGTATCCACTTCTCATTTTGCCACAACGCTACGTGTTGGAGACCTTTGACAACTTGTCAATATTCAAGAACCCAAGAGCATCGGGAAACACAAAGGGATACTTATAACCCAAATCAAAAGGTGGAGGCCACTTACAATTGCATCACTTGGGTATTTGCACAAGCCCGTCATGGTGCTCCTTCACGGGAGACAACCCAAGAATTGCTATGTGTGTGCCACAAACAACACCCCGCTCCCATTTCACGCAATTGCTGGGCTGCGGCCACATGCAAATTGATTGTTCTAGGCAATCATGGTAACCACGCGCCATAGTGTACCTTCATGGGAAGGTGATTGATGTCTGTGGTATTGAGGGTTGGCAAGGCAACAGGGACTATGTAGCCGTACTTCGCACTTTTAGGCCCCCACGACGCCCAGCTTCTATAGCCACTACACGTCGGATACTTAGCCACCACACTCACTTCGCATGGTTCAAATATCACAGCTTGCACAAACTCTACTATGTGTCTATCGCACACGATAAACCATTACAATATATAGCGGACGCTAGCCTGCCATGCTCCATTGTACAATGTTACTGTGCACGGTATTTTTACGTAAAGATATTCTAGAATTCAACGGTCCGTTTGTGGTTCATTTTTGAAAAAGTTTTTAGAACGAGATTCCAACACACATCTTTCCCAATGAGCTCCCTCCAAGAGCTATCCAAGCTGTAGCTGTGTATGTCATATTGCATGTTTTTTTGTTCCTTGTCTTGCCACCCCTCCTTTTAGAAGTCCTCCTCTTCTTCTTTCTTTCTGCTATTTCTATGTTTTCCTCCTCCACCTCTTGTGCAGGGAACACCAAGAAATGGTCTAGGACAAATGTGGGAGGCCGTTCACCTTTCTCTGCGGGGCTTTTACTATTTGTGACCCCATTAGCCATGCATGTTAATGATGTCAAGGTGGGCAAAAACAGCATGACTGCAAGCATCATGCCTTGGATGTGGTGTGGTGACGAAAAAATAGCATCACTATACAATGGCAACTTGGAGCAAAGCAAGAAGATGCACGAAAAAAAGGTGGTTATGAAACCTCCCGTTTGACATTGGTTTGATTTTTGGGAAGCTTATGCATCTCCGTACCGTGGGAATGTTTTAATGGCAAGAATAAGTGATCCGCCAGTCTTCTTAGTTGCTTAGGATATGATGAAATCCTTGCGCTTTCCGCTGAAAACATTCTTTTATTCTTGAAGGATGTCGGCTTGTTGTGCACATTGTGCCATGCGTGTTGTGTAGCCATGTGTATTGATTTTAAGCTCGCCCTGAACTGCACGCCGAAATTATAAGGGTCAAACTTGGCGTCAACAATTGACACTTGCTTTCAAGTACAACTCGGCCTGTGCCATAACTGGAGGGCGAGTAGTTATTCTCAAAGCATTGCATGTCTTCCCGAGGCAAGGGTGGTGGGGGAGGAGGTAGAGTGAGAGAAGGGTGCCGGTTCTGCTAATTTTTTCCTACCAATGCATATCTACCTAGGTTTGGTGCTCTGTTGTTGGGCGCACTATGCCGCGGGAAGGGCGAGAACCAAGTGCATATCCCTAGGAATGCAGGCTCTGCAGCAACAGGCATGGCATTGTGAGACATGTCAAGCCAAATCACTTGCACAGTTAAACACATGGATAGTCAGGTGGTCGCATGTGTGGCAACACAAAGCAAGAGTGTTAGATATTGAGGTGAGGCACAGACAAAACACACCTCTATAAAAGTATGGATTGTGCATAAGGACGTACCCAACAGCTATGAATTGCAGTTTTGGACTTCAAAATTGCGCTTAGCTTGTTGCTTTCAAAGCAAAAATCTAAAGAGAAGAGGCAAATGGGTCCATGGGGAAATGGAGTATTGGAGTATGAACCTCTACAGATGCCGTGGGCGGCGTGAGCTCTCACTGCAACGTTGCTTTTGTCGCCTTTGGGGGCGCCCGGTGCATCTTTAGCTTCCTGATGGCATCCACCACACTGCATTATCGCCCCCCACAACTCTTCCTGGGCCGTAGGCCCAATACTAATCGTCCGTTGCCCCACAAAGCGCACAAACTCGGCGGGTTCGTCAGCTTCGAGTTGTTCAGTGCAGGACGTATGCACCCACACCCGTCTGCCACTCAGATCGTCGAAGCCAAAGTTGCTCACCAAGCGCACAATCTTCTCTCCAATAGATGTCATCATCTTCTCACGAACGTTGCCCGTTTCGCATATGGTCCAATGCGGTGTCGCGATGTATGTGCATTTGGAAGGAACGAGATCTTTTCTATACACCCTTCATAATGATGCTAATCGCAACAGTGACTGTAGTTGCTTGGGTTTGACTCTTTGGAGGTGTGCATCTTGCGGCGCCGCGGGGAGCCTTGTGGCAACTAGCAACTGAATAGAGCTTTGCACCTGTGGAAGTGGCTGTTGAGCGTGGTCATCTAGAGTGCTTTTTTCACCCAGCTGAGCCAAGGTGGACATCTCCAACTGCTATTGAGCGCCCCCCCCCCCCCCCTTGGTCCCCATGATTACCATGCTACTATCGAAGATGACCTCATGGTGCTTGACTTCATGCTGCCCCCAACCTGTAGGTTCAAATGAGGTGACCCAATCTCACCGACGCCTTTTGCCATGATTTTTTCTGTGCTTGTGCGGTTTTATATGCACCGGGTGATACTTTCCCTTTGTGTCTGAAAATTGAACGGAATGACAACTCGGCGCTGTGGAACCCCCTGACCTGGTCCCACATTATCACCAGTGGCGAGCACCCTTGGGAAGCATATCGAGACCGGTTGCTGTGAGCCCCTCCGCCCGTGTCGGCATGCGAGTAGACAGGAGAAGGCATATTCCAAATGGTCAAGGGGCAGGGGCGAAATATTTGACTTTGCCTGGCAATGTTCCTCGGAAAGGTCGCGGTCATTGAGGATATGAACACAACCTTTGCTGGAGGCGTTGGCCCGGGCATGAATCTCTGTTCATTGTTGTTCTCACTGTCGCTGTAGCTCCGCTTGGGCCACTTGGGGGTTGGCTTATAATCCTCCCCATGCTCCCCATCTTGTAGCTGATGAGCCCATATCACCATCCCTGCCTCCTCGCCCCAGACTGGTTTTCCCGCCCATTGCACGCATCTTCGAGATACTCAAAATTCGCAACGTTCGGAAAGATCACACCCCAACGAAAGTGGCCAAATCCATCAACCTTGAGGGACACAGAGAGCACAACCTAAAATTTCTTGAGTGCTGTTCCACTGTCATAATGAAAGACCGTTCCGTTCATTTATTGAACAGCACCCTTTAGTGTGGTGCAATCTAGGTCGTTGTCATGGTCTGCATTGTGGAAAATACACCCGTCTTGATCGTGATCGTTGTTGTCATCATCTGCTGCCCCTTGTGCCCCCTGCTGCAACACTTGCCAAGAGTTGCTGTCATCATGCGGTGATTGAGTTGTTGTGGCCAAGGGCCATCGTCATTTCATGGCCGAGCGTATGCATTTGGTAATTAATGCAATGCGGTGGTTGAAGGGAAAACACGGAAGTTAAAATTTTCCATCTTTAATGATCTCCCATGTAGGATATGCAAAGGTCTGCCTTGTGGCCCTCCATAGATACATGTGCATTTTGAAGTGTTTTAAGTGATTCCCCTCGTATTGCCCCCCTTCGCTTTGTATTTGTTGCTTCCATTGGGCTATGCGCTAGATTCTTGTCCAAGCGGAAATCTAGCCAAGCCATGTGCGCCCTCTAACTTTTTCGTTTCTTTCACCGCAACTTCAAGTTATCCCTTTGGCCACCGCGCCCACAACCCTGCAACTTCTTTTCGATGCATGGGCAGCTCCCACACACATTGTACACGAGTTGCGGGAAGCTCTAGTGTGTCCCTCCGCAAGCAACGAGAACAACAAGCCGCCCCCGAGGGATGCCAGTGAGGGGTGAGCGGCGAAAATGTGTGGCTTCCCCCTCAGTAGTCCTCTTGGAGCAGACAAGCGCTGTTGCCGTGGGGCGTGTGCCCCATCCCTTGTCGTTTCCCCGAAAAAGAAGAGCATCCCTAAGCGGAGGAAATTAGGCCATGAAACACCATGTGCCAAACCTCCCACACTTGACACTCCCGGCAACACCCTCTAGTAGCTCTACACCAACGGTACACGCAAGCATATGGCATTCAGCAATAGGGGCGGGCAACCGGGTGGTAGCAGCAAGATAAGGTAGTGCTCTAGTTTGGGGGTAAACGAAGGAGACCCATTTAGGGTGTCGGAATAGGGCACGGTGTTTGTCTCCATGCACACAAGTGGTTGGCCATTGGCGGCGACAAAAGGAAGCGTCCGTACCTCTTTCTGGGTTCGCATCCTTCACCTGCCACAATGCAGCCGTGCTTGTGGCCGGCATGAGGTTCAAGGGAGTCTTACGAAGAGAAGTTGAACCTCCTCAGCCTCGTGACTCGACACTTGCACACATGTCCATGCACGGTCCCAATGGCAGGCGCAAGGCTTGCGACTCAAGTGTTGTGCAACCATCTTCAAATCTTCTCACTATGTGAAAAATAGAGAAGGCAATGTTCATGCAACCATAATCTTTCCCTCTCATCGAATGGCCCCCCTAGAAGGCACATATTACATAGCCATATCGCTTTCTTCGCACTTTGTCGACCTATGAAGGCACTGGTTATGCGGTGCCATTGCAGTTTGACCACGAAGGGTCCCCAAAATAGCCATGTTAAGTAGCTTTGTTTATGAGTCCCCACCAATACGGACCCCAAAAAGGCAAGGTTTGTCTAGCCATATTAAATTTTGTGTCTACCATGGGGACCCCAAGGCCACCGCAATCTTGCCCCCTTGCTGTGGGGACCACTAGAAGAGGAGTTATGCACCCATACTAATTGCTCTCCATCCCAACAGTAGCAGGATTTTGTTCCGATCCGAGGACCCCCCCCCACCCCAACCCACAAGGTGCTCTGTAGGCAACATTCCGGATTGGTCTGTTTGTGCTACAATGCAGCAAGGCAAAACAATGAGCTGAAAGTGGTGGCTATGACCATATGCCTGTGTCACGGGGGTATATGCGAGCTCAGTATCCGTTGCTCATGGCCCCGAGGTGCTCCGTTGGCGGAGACTTAGTATGCCAAAGGCATTCGCTTTACATCCCCCAAGGTGCCAAAGGAGCCGGATTGTCCATGAGGAGCCTAGGCACCCATTTTGCTTTATCTCAGATCCCCGCCACTTCGGATTGTTTCCCCTTGATAGGAACCTACTAGAAGGTACGGACTTTGTACGCATCATCCCCATATGTGGGCCCTTAAGACAATAGGCGTTCGGGGGCCATTTCTTATGTTTCTGTTGCAATGTGAAGCCTCGCGAACGCAATGATTATGTCGCCATTGTGCCCATTTGTTGGCCGTTGAGGTCGCACTGCCACTTCTGCTTTTGGCCTAGCCCTAGGAGATACTGTTGGTGTAGAGATATCCAATCCTCCCAACCGTCACGAGCCCAAGAAGGTAGGGGTTGCGAAGCCATTTCAAGGCTGCCTACAACGGAGACCCAAAGAAGAAACTATGCAATCATGTCAATTACTCTATTTGTAGGGACACCGACAAGGTAGGCGTTATGTAGCCATGTTGGTTACTTCCCACAATGCCACAATTAGTCTACAGCCGTGGAGCCAAGGAAGCAAGGGGCATGTAGCTCCATTTATTTCTACGCGGTATTTGGAACCGGAGAATGCGACTATTCTACAACCACATTCACACCTTCCCCCTCTACGGGCCCGAAAAAGACAGGCTTGATGTAGCCACACATTCATGCATCTGTTGGGCACTGCGGGGGGCAATGGTTATGTGCCATATTCCTTCCTTCCTACTTTGCACACAACAAGAAGGCAGGATTTATGAAGCCATATCTAATTGTCTTCGGAATGGGGGTCCCTTGGCCTCGGGTTATAGGACCGATTGTTTTATCCCCGCTTTCGGGACTCCGAGAAGAAAGGGGCCATGGAGCCATGTTGATTTGTCCTCACAGGCAGTCTTCCATTGAGGCAAGAAGGCACACATCACTTTTGAGGAGTACTCCATGCCATGCCGTTTTTGGAGTGTACTCGGGAAATCACAAATATATGTGCATGGTAATAGGTAAACACTTCGATTTCATGACACAACAAGCCGGATTGTGTCGAATTCACGACGTGAGCTTGTTTGGTAAGCTCTACATGTTTGACCAACTACTTCTTGACCTTAGCAACAATCACACTCATAGGCTTCATGAATTGCGCTTGCATGCCATGTGCATTATACGCATTTAAACTTGCTGCATTTTTGAGGCATAATTGGGCATCTGAATTCACACACCATTTGTTGCCGTTAGAAGTGCCATGGCAAGTGGAATTAAGATCAAAGAGAGGTCCCCATATTCATTGCTACTTTGGGTCCCTATTTATTCCATAGATATCACATCACAACATAGCATAGCTCAGCTCGGCACATCACAATACATGACAACACATGTGGCACAACACAGCGCAGCACAACATAACACTCCAATCGTAGAACGAGACCCGTAGACGCATAGCTTGTTCTGTCGAGTATCATACACAACCGTGAATGAGAGGCCGGATCGGGGTTTGTGGTTTCGGAGACAGCTTGCAATTTTGTTACCATCTTCACCACCTCCTTGAGCAACTTAGTTTGTTTTGTTTTGTTTTGTGCAGGTGGGCAAATGGTACACTTGTGGCAAACTAGACATCCATTGCATAGAGCAGTGCACACCTAAGTATTGTTTGGGCTAGTGAGGAGAATATAAAACCCTTGTTTGTGTTGACACAATTGTTTGCCTCTTCTTTTTCAGGCAATTTTCTGTCTGAGTTTGAGTTACATTTCTGATGTTGGTTGGTGCAGGGTGTTCCTTCACCCTTTGGCAAAAATGAATGTTTTGTGTTTGATCATGCTAGATGGTCACTTGATAAGCAAGTTCAAAGTTTGAGACTTGTGTTCCTGCTTTGGAACAGCAAACATCCCTAACAAAGGGTCCACAAGTGGTCAATTTTGGGTTGGTTTGACCCAAAAGAAGTTGGCAAGTGGGGCCGCCTTATCAAGAAGTGAAGATTCCACCTCAAATCGCTGCCTGTGGCAGCCAAGTAGTTGCTAGTTTTGCACACGGATGAAGTGTCGCCAACACAATGCCCTTAGGATAGGGGGGTCTTTTCAGAAGCGGGGGGGGGGGGGGGTCACATTGCGCAGACTTTGGGGTTTGGCTATCCCCTAAAGGCACCTTTTAGGATGACTTGTCAAATATGTGTACCTATTGTCTGAAGTACAAACCCCGAACGACACCTTCCGACATCCAGTCCCCCAAAAGTAGCACGAGGAATGCGGCAACCACGGGGAGACATTAGAGGCACATTGCATTGGCCGAATTCATGGCGGTTCGCGGAATATTAGGCGTTGAGTTCAACGATGGACATCATTGGCTTTGTGGCCAATCTACACAACAAGTATTGCACCTGGAAGCCAATTCTCAACGTTGGATTGTTGCATGAGATGTGAGGCAAAACACCAAGGAGACATATTCCTTCCTACACATCAGAAAATTAGAGCATGTTTTCATTCGAAGACCCTCCAAAATAGAAATGGATTTTGTTGTTGTTTGGTGGTTGTCTGTTCGCCATGCTACTCTTCGGTCATCTTTTCGACACCTCCTCTGCTCTGCATGTTGGGGTGGCGGACCACCAAACACGTGTCAATTCCGAAAGGAATCATTAAAGACGTGGGCGGCGGGTTTCTTCCAAGATCTCCTCGGGGTACCATTCCTTCGGTCGTAAAAAGGCCCATTAGGATGTGCTCTGTGCCGTGTGTTGTGCGCCCCTTTGTTGTTGACACGCTGATCTCAAATTGGACTTGCTCAGAAATCACATAGGTGCATTGCGTGTATGTCATCATTTTACATAACTAGAGTATGGTTGTACCAATGTGTCTCCTCATACAATAGGTACATCTTATGGTATTGGTCAACAACCAATAAGCACCCCAACGCTTGACAGATGAACTATGGGCAACACCATGTGGTGGCACACGTTTAAGTTGTGTAGTGGCCCACCAATTCCCCAAATACCTCACAAGGTTGCAATTACTTGAAAGGGGTTTTCCTTTGTCTTTTTTGAAAACCGTTGTCATTTTTTTGAATTGTCTGTGACTAATCATGCCTTCCTTTTGCGTGGTGCATTTGTGTGTTCTCGGCTGCTATCGGCTGTTTCTACTTCGGGGGGGGGGGGCGTATTGGAATGTTGAAAAAAGTCGTTCAAAAGTGACTCAAGGAGCATCAAAATTCGCATTTCTTGAATTTGAATGCAAATAGTTCCTCGCCATTTTGCAAAAGGGATGGCACAAGCAAACACAAATAGGCACCACATGCTTGGACTTTCAGTTATAGGTTCCCAATTGACATTCAAAGGGGGCTATCAAGCCCTTGCAAGTTGCCGGGACGGTTGGGACTTCTAAAATGCCTGGATATCTTGCTTATTTATGGTTGCAAAGAATTGGGCATAGGTTCGTCAGGCTTTGCGCATCAATCTCAATTTATGTGCCTTCTCACTACCATACAAACTAATACATTCCTATCTCCCCTGGGTCTTGCGGTCACAAATGTCAGTAGCTTCTCATCATCCAACTCTACTTCTTCTTCGGTTGGGGCTGCCAAATGCTTGCTCCAACGGAGCATGTGTCGATTAGCTATTTTTTCGCGATACTCGGCAATCTGCAACCACTTGTGCTGAACCGTAGGGGGATATTTCACCCTGGCCTCCCCCAATTTGTGATCTCCTTTTTTGTGCACGGCTTGTTGAACTTTGGGCTATTGTGCTTTCAAGCGATTCTAGGCCTGCACACATATGGACACTTTGCTTTTGCACTTAACATGAATCGGACGCACTCCGCGTGCTCGGTTCTCCTGTAACAAGTTGTGCAACATTTCTTCCCTCGTGAAAGTAGGTCCGTTTCTGGATTCAGGGTTGTATGTCGCTGGGATGGCCTAAACATCATCATCATCATCATCATCACAAGGTAGCTCGAATGGGAACACACATCCTTGTGCCGCACACATGGTCTGCAACCCAAGTGCCCACCTCGCTCGCGTCGTCTGAATGGAAGCACAATTGTCCGAAGTGACCAACATGGTCGAGGCTTGTGAAGTGTCAAGCATGACCAAGGCACAGACCAAGGGTGCTTGCATTGAAGGTATACTAGCACTTTTACATACCATGCTTTGCAATGCATCATAGCATTGGTGATATCCTCGTGCAGTGGGATGAACTCTTTTTGCAGCACCCAAGGGGACCAGAGATGCCGCACAAGTGCATGTGCATGCATCTTCAACGGTCTCTTTCCTTTGGCCTTATGGCACGCGCACTGGATGGCGTCAAGATCCGCTCAAGTATCCGGGCCAGATGATGCCACACCCCAAGCCCAACCCTCTACAGCCCAGCAGACTTGGGGTCCACATGCGTCGGGGTTATTGAAAAGAGGTGGCAGCTCGGCGTCAAGGAGAGGCCAACAATACAGGCTACAAGCTGCAACGCATAGCATAGGGTCCTGGCAATGTCCGTAGTGGGGAAAATATAACTCTACTCCATGGCCACAATCAGCACGGCCGACAATGGTACGTGTCAACGACTTCCACACATGTGAATGCGTGGTGCCGGTGGTAGGTCAAAGGCTGGCAACTCAAGTGTGATGCAACCATCTTCAAAGCTCCTCACTATCCGACAACTTGAGAAGGCAACATTTCTACAGCCATAATCTTTCCTCCCATCGAGTTGGCCCCTGAGAAGGCTTGAAGTCACCCAATTTGCTTTATCCTAGCGTTGAGCCACCCCTAATTGTGTCCCCTTGATGGGAACCCATGAGAAGGTACCCGATTTGCGGATTTTGCCTTTGTGTGGGCCCATGAGACAGTAGGGGTTATTATGGGGCCACTTAATATTTTTGTACTGCGATGTGGAGCCTTGCGAATGCAATGGTTATGTAACCACTGTGCCCATGTGTTGGCCCCCAAAACGGCAAAATTGAAGTGTCCACTTCTGATGTTGTCCTAGTGATGGACAGCCCCAAAGCCAGGGGTTAGGCTCCCACTTTGCCCATTTGTCGAAAACTGAAATTGCTAGGGCTACGAGATACGGGTTGTGTCGACATATTCATTCCTCCGCATTGTGGGAAGCCCAAGATGGCAGGGTTTACAAAGCCATTTTCAAGGCTGCCCACGACTAAGTCCTTGAGAAGACACTATGCAATCATATCAATTCCTCTATCTTTAGGGACGCCCAGAAGATAGGAGTTATGTAGCCACTTTCTTTACTTCCCAAAATGTCGTAGTCTACAATGGGGGGGCTGAGAAGGCAATCGGGCTTTAGCCACATTTATTTCTATCCACCATTTGGACCCCGAGACGAATGTGGATGAATGGGCAGAATACGAACGGACGCAAAAGGGCAGCAATCTAATCCAGGCGTTTGTGTTGGTGTACGCATGTGATGATGGGACAGATGGGCATGTCCATCTGCGACATACGCCTCAGCCGGCATGCACGTGACCTCATGTGCAACCCCATTCTGCCCACCTACACATGTCTTGACAACGACATAATGGCACAGACACAGTCCTTGCTCTTGTCCGCAGAGTTTCCAACACCCTTCCTCTAGATCGTACTGTTCCGCTGCCACAACCTGACCCCATTTGTACAGCGGTGGGCAGACCGCAAAACCTCCAACCACCATCATAAGGTCCCCATCTGCAACAACAGTGGGGGCACTCCGGGCGAAACGCAAGGGGGGGGGGGGTTCCTCCCACACGCCAGCCACCTCATCACAGATTTCGACCGTGCTGACTACCCCTTCAGCATTCTCGCCCCCAACAACGGTAAGACACCCATTCCACATGGTGGCGCCTGGCATCCAGCGCTCATGTAACATATCTAGCAATTTTTGCCATTGGCCCTCGAGGATTGAGTACCTCTCTACAGTATTCAGGGGAGCGCTTGTACGACGCGTCCGGCTGCTAACAGCAACGCCCCCCCCCCCCCAACACTGCAGAAACCAAGTTTGGTTCGGTTGGGATCCACCATACTAGGCAGTGCCTGCCATTCCACCCCATCTGAAGACATGTGCACCGTTGCCTCCCATACGCTCCCATACAATCGTGATCCTGCAGTCACGAGGAGGAGGGGCTGCTGCCTAATGTTTTCGGGGAATTGGGACATCACCTCCCACCGGTGGGCGGGTGTTCTTTTCGGTCACCGTGCTGGCAAGAGGACTATTCGTTCAATAGTTGGTGTTGTTGTGCTCTACTTGGAACATGTACGCGAGAGGAAATGGTTAGTACCATTTGTTATCACTCCCCTCTTACTTGGCATTGTTGAGCCTCAAGCATGCTATCTTCCTAATGATCCATGCCTTAATACTCAGCATCTTCGTCATAGTTTCCCATGGCGTGCATGGGCACCCTCCGTGCTGGCTGCAAACGGTGGCACGCACATGCTGCACACAACTCAATGCAGCCATACATGCCCCAACCCAGCTTGGATAGTGCCCTAGGAATATGGAGACGGCGGCCAGAGGCACACTGCATGGGCTAATTTCATGCTGGGTCACGCAATAGTAGTTATTCATTGCAACGATTGATATCATTCTCTTTGTGGGCCACTCTGCAAAGCAGTAGTCCACCCCCAAGCCAATGCACAAGGTTGGAATGTTTCATGAAAAAAGTGTTGCTTTGTCTCGTTGTTGCCTTTCCTCATTGCTCCTCCTCAATGATCTTTTCTACCCCTCCATGGTTTCCGTGTTTGGGCATTGGAGTGCGAGAGCCATTTCAATTTAGTCCTTGCTTTGTCGGCAGAGTTTCCAACACCCTTCCTCTAGATCGTATGTTCCGAGATCGTACTGTTCCGTTGCCGCAACCTGACCCCATGTGTACAGCGGTGGGCAAACCGCAAAACCTCCAACCACCATCATAAGGCCCCCATTTGCAACAACACTGGGCGCATTCTGGGCGAAACGCAAGGGGGGGGGGACTTCCTCCCACACGCCATCCACCTCATCACAGATTTCGACCGTGCTGGCTACCCCTTCAGCATTCTCACCCCCAACAACGGTAAGACACCCATTCCACATGGTGGCGCCTGGCATCCAGCGCTCATGTAACATATCTATCAATTTTTGCCTTTGGCCCTCGAGGACTAAGTACCTCTCTACAGTATTCGGGGGAGCGCTTGTACGATGGGTCCGGCTGCTAACAGCAACGACCCCCCCCCCCCCCACACACACTACAGAAACCAAATTTAGTTCGGTTGGGATCCGCCATACTAGGCAGTGCCTGCCATTCCACCCCATCTGAAGACATGTGCACCGTTGCCTCCCATACGCTCCCATACCATTGTGATCCTGCAGTCACGAGGAGGAGGGGCTGCTGCCTAATGTTTTCGGGGAATGGGGACATCACCTCCCACCGGTGGGCGGGTGTTCTTTTCGGTCACGGTGCCGGCAAGAGGAATATTCGTTCAATAGGTGGTGTTATTGTGCTCTACTTGGAACAAAAAAAAAGGTTAGTACCATTTGTTATCACTCCCCTCTTACTTGGCATTGTTGAACCTCAAGCATGCTATCATCCTAATGATCCTTGCCTTAATACTCAGCATCTTTGTCATAGTTTCTCATGGCGTGCATGGGCACCCTCCGTGCTGGCTGCAGACGGTGGCACGCACATGCTGCACACAACTCAATGCAGCCATACATGCCCCAACCCAGCTTGGACAGTGCCCTAGGAATATGGAGACGGCGGCCAGAGGCACACTGCATGGGCCAATTACATGCTGGGTCACGCAATAGTAGCCATTCATTGCAACGATTGATATCATTCTCTTTGTGGGCCACTCTGCAAAGCAGTAGTCCACCCCCAAGCCAATGCACAAGGTTGGAATGTTTCATGAAAAAAGTGTTGCTTTGTCTCGCTGTTGCCTTTCCTCATTGCTCCTCCTCAATGATCTCTTCTACCCCTCCATGGTTTCCGTGTTTTGGCATTGGAGTGCGAGAGCCATTTCAATTTAGTCCTTGCTTTGTCGGCATAGCTTCCAACACCCTTCCTTTGGGGCTTGAGCCGCTACAGAATGAATCAATTGCTGGTTATGAGTCGCAACGCCATTCCCCAACGTAACTCGACTTCGTCTCTCTGTTCTCCCACTGCTTGTTCCCATGCAACTGCCCAGACAACAAGCTGCTGCTGCACTTCCAAAGTCCCCGCACGAGCTTCCCCTTGCCGTGGAATGTTGTCTGATGGATTCCGCAACGCCAATGGGGCATGGAGCACATGTAGTGCCGTACAACGAGGGCATGTATGATGGGGAGTGGAAGCGGACTACCGAAGCGGCTTCGGCAAGTTGACACTAGCTGTGGATGAATGGGCAGAATACGAACGGACGCAAAAGGGCAGCAATCTAATCCTGGCGTTTGTGCTGGTGTACACATGTGATGATGGGACAGATGGGCATGTCCATCTGCGATATACGCCTCAGCCGGCGTGCACGTGACCTCATGCGCAACCCCATTCTGCCCACCCGCACATGTCGTGGCAACGACACAATGGCACAGACACAGTCCTTGCTCTTGTCCGCAGAGTTTCCAACACCCTTCCTCTAGATCGTACTGTTCCGCTGCCACAACCTGACCCCATGTGTACAGCGGTGGGCAGACCGTGAAACCTCCAGCCACCATCATAAGGTCCCCATCTGCAACAACACTGGGGGCACTCCGGGCGAAACGCAAGGGGGGGGGGTTCCTCCCACACGCCAGCCACCTCATCACAGATTTCGACCGTGCTGACTACCCCTTCAGCATTCTCACCCCCAACAACGGTAAGACACCCATTCCACATGGTGGCGCCTGGCATCCAGCGCTCATGTAACATATCTAGCAATTTTTGCCATTGGCCCTCGAGGACTGAGTACCTCTCTACAGTATTCAGGGGAGCGCTTGTGCGACGAGTCCGGCTGCCAACAGCAACCCCCCCCCCCCCCCCACACTGCAGAAACCAAGTTTAGTTCGGTTGGGATCCGCCATACTAGGCAGTGCTTGCCATTCCACCCCATCTGAAGACATGTGCACCGTTGCCTCCCATACGCTCCCATACAATCGTGATCCTGCAGTCACAAGGAGGAGGGGCTGCTGCCTAATGTTTTCGGGGAATTGGGACATCACCTCCCACCGGTGGGCGGGTGTTCTTTTCGGTCACGAAAAGAGGGCCAATTGGATGCGGACCGTGCCGTGTGTTGGCACCCTTTATCTATGACTAGTTGATCTCAAATGCGCAAAAATCACATTGGTGCATTGTATTTCTGTCCTCATTTTCCATGAATGGACAATTGGTGCAGCAATGTGTCAGCTCATATAACAAGCACATCTTTTGGTCCCGGGGGATCATACCATGTGAAACAGTTGTGGAAAAGGAATTGGCACTAGACCCTCAAAACCCAAATACCATCCCCCACGGTGGAGAGTTCAACACTGGTCAACAACATGCGGTGGGACATCTTCAAATGTTGTAGTGGGCCGTACATGCACGCACATAACACCTACTAGATGCGTGGCCTCATGCCTGGCCCTATGGACCCTCTTCCTCCTGCGCACCTACTTGGCCGGGATACAGCTGCGGAGGAAGCACGAACCTGGCAAGCCTCTGCCCTACTGCCATTGCAACTCTGGAAAGAAGCCGAGAACAAACAACTTGGCCTTCCGGTGCTGAATCCCAACAAACCACCAGCCGAATGGAAAGTCTCAGAGAGACCAGGCACCTTCCAAAGGGTGCTCATGCTAGGGGGCACGGCAGACTCATGTGCGGAACTCGCAGACATGGCCTTCACGTCCCATCCTCAGGTAGAACACATGGCTGCCATCGTCAACGTGCCAAATACAGCCGGAGTCAAAAAGGCAACTGTCGCGGACGCACTACGCCGCATGAGACTCACACGCGCCGATCTGGATGTTCAGGGCTGCTTGCTAACCCTAGCAACCCGAATCACGCGGGCCGAGTGGGTCCACTCCGAGGGTCCGCCCAGGCCCATAGCAGATCAGCAACTATGGATGCAGTGGGAAAGGACCACAATGGAACAAGACGACGAATCGGACCATCTGGAATCAGACACGGCGGAGCATGCCCCAGTGACGCCCTCGGAGAGGGAAAGTGGCTTCCACAAGATATCCCTGCAGATAAACCCTCTTATGTGCTCGGATTCCGAACTGCCTCCGAACAGAACCAAAGGCTCTGCACAACGCTGGGTGAGGCAGCAAACGATGGAGTACCTGAAAACGTGCATGCAGGAAATGACACAGGCACCGCCAATGGCGATTTTTCGCCGAGCAGAACATTACTCAGTCACGATGGAGCTCCCACTGGAGGCTGCCAAAAGGGTGCTCATTGGGTCGGGCAAGCTGCAAGGCATCGAGGCAAGGCCGTGGATGTCGAAAGGATCTGGATACCTGCATGCGCCAAATGGCCTTGTGGCCCCAAATAGTGCACACAAATGCAGCCGGCCTGCTGTCACGGTGTGGGCTCGCAGCCGGGGGGGGGGGGGGCGACAATACCACGGGTGGAGAGGAAAATGTGCTTGTCATCCGTTGTAGGCCACGGGGAAAGGTAGTGCACACAAATGGCGGGCCTGCCACCTCCACCAAAGTGTGCGCGCAGTGGAGGGGGGTGTCGGTGTGGGGGTCTGTGTGGTCTTGCCCCGCCGAACCAGACAATGGCGGGCTGCACGAACCAACGCCAGATCCACGCCGCACGCCACAGAGCAGTCGCCAGTGCCGTGGTGCACTGGCCACTGTCCCTGTCCTCCATCTGGGTCCCCTTTTCTCATCGGTCCGCTCTCTGCTTATCTTTTTCCTCATCTTCCTCTTCAGCACTTTCTTAATTTTTGTGCAGGTTCGCGTTCCTCCTCCTCTTCTTCCTCCTCTTCTTCTTCCTCCGCTTCTTCCTCCTTTCTCTTACGTGCCTTGCTTGCCTGCTTGGTCCGTTGCCTCCTTGGTCGCCCAGGCGCCCGTATGCCGACGACCGCGTCGCTCTCCGTCTCCGTGACGATCAGTACCAGCCACCGGGTCTTCGCCACCGGCTCCTCCTTGCGGGTCATGCTCCGGAAGCAACAAGGCGAAGAAAAGTTTGGAACGACAGAAATATTCCAAACAGGAAGAACGTAATCCTAGAGGTTGCCTTGCAACCCCCCTTCTGTTCATCATTCGTTGTAACTAATGGAGCTTTAAATTGTCCCTTGAAATACCTATTCGTCAATCTCGTGTTTGTCTCCCCATACACACACACCTTCCCGCACCCAAATGCCATTCCGTAAAGAAATTGTGTTTGGGGTGCACTGGTGTTTTGTACTTGATTCTTCTTGTCACCCCTTGATGAATCCGAGCAAATGATTGTATTGATGCACCGCATGTTTCAATAGGACAAAACGACATCTCGTCATTTTGGTTGGGGGGATACTTTGTGCTAAACGCAAGGCAGCATAAATGGAGGTCGCCGATAGCAAAGGTCTATAGTTTAACTCTATTGCACAGCCCGCAAGTAGTCTCTAATGTCGTCCTTCTCAAACATCCATCATAAGCGCCATGCTATGAAATCATAGAAACGGCCCAATGTAGGTGTCTTCGTTGTCCAACGCTCATGTACAATTTCCATACCGTTAGAACATAAACATCTGCCCCTTTTGCGCCTCAAGGAGCACATTTACATTGAACATTGGCTGTATAACCGGAAATATTTTATCAAGTATTGTAGTATCCTACTGTTATGCCAAAGAGGCCGTGTCTTGTGGGTATTTTGTATAGGTCCTTTCCAAACATAGCCATAGTGTGTAAGATGGTTGTAGATACTTGCAATGTCCAACAAGGGGAGGAAGGGAAACAGTACCAAGGTTGTAGGAACCAACAATTGTTGGTATTTTGCACTGTTCGCGCCGCCACCACGGTTAGAGATGTGCTTCAGAAGAGGCAAACTTATGCAAATGATCCCTTCAGTCACACTAGTTACGACTCTGAACTGCTATATGGTTTTTGATTGAGGTGTGATGGCGGCTTATTAGATGCGATAGACGACCAATCTTGGGTCTTGCACTTGGATTCTGGCGGCGACTGCCCTATTAGATATGATACAGCGTGCATTCCACAAGCTATTGGGAGTTGGATAGCCTGAAATAGATATGTACAACCGTGCATGTTGGATTTTCAACCTTTGATTGCGTACATTATCCGTCACTACAAAAGACGGCACTAAGGGGAATGCAAAATTTTCTTCTTCTCAATTCGCCTCAATGCGCTAATTCCACGGCACCGTATACATTTTGTCCCGAAAAAAGGGGTGGGACACCTGTGGGGATCACCCATGGGGCTCCAGCATGCTCCGTGAAAACGCCCGAACTTCTTGAAACTTGAAAACACAGCCAGCTCTGCAACTCCGGTCGGATGCGATCAACATGGCAGCTCCGTCTCAATTTGACAAAACAATATGGCCCACCCACCATTGATATTACTACCACACCACTACACTACAAATGGGTTCTGGGGCCCCTTCTTTACTACCTGTGGGGAAGATGTTCAGGGCATGTAGGTCCCTTTTGACGGCCTCCAAGGCCCATGTTGACTTCATCGGTAACCTAGTCAATGACCCCGATGGTGGTGTGTACCCACATGAAGACCCAAGACAGCAATGCTTTGTGGCAGTAGGATCACTTATCTAGGAAGTATGTACTGTTGGCTCACGGGCTAGGCCCGGTGTAAGGACGGGGTTAAGAAATGGTGGTGGTGGTGACCAAGTGCTGCCCCCGATTGTTTTGTTGCCACTTTTTCTTCTACTATTGAATTAATTGTACTCTTAACCGAGCTCAGACTCGTTGTTAGGAATAAACCAAAAATGTCACACCGGCTATACTTGGGTTTGCGCACATAACATAGCGAAGTGTTTGTACTAGTGAGTGAGGCCCCCGCTACTGCGTGCCCGCAACCGCGATGCCGGGACACAGACAGAAGAAGCTTGGTGTGTCCAACACGCACGAATGTCCCACAATGGGCCAATGGGCCGAGCGACCACCACATCAACTGGGGGTGTACCTGCCGGATTGTCGAATTTCCCTCCCGTTGTTGTAATAGTGGAGGGAAATGATAGCTCTTCATGCCTCGCCAACACTTAATCTACGGCTGCTTGGTCTACCAGAGGGCGATATCTCTATTCCCCATGCGTGCGCTGGGTTGGGTGCATCCCCAAAGGCACATCAAAACAAAGGCATGCATTCTACCCCACACCCACAAATTTTCCAATGCCAGTCAAATATGAAGGTCATTCCAATCCCCCAAGATTGAAAAAGACATCAAGGCTAAGGGGGTGGCTTGGAAGCTTCAACGTTACCCAAAAAAGGTGGTGGGTTCATAGATGGTATCTTGGACGGCACGCAATTCGGGCCCAACGAAATTCCTGCATAACAACAAGGATAGTAGGGGTGCCCCCCCCCCACCCACCCACCAACCACTTCATGTTACCGCCGTTTGCACAGTCTCACTGTCCACATTTGCGTGGTGCTTTGTTATCCTCATGTGTGGTCCACCTTATTATCTTTCAAAGAAAGCCGTGTCGCTCCTACTCTTGCGAGTGCTCCAAGTCCGACGAGGTGGAGGAAGACAACACGGAGCCCAATGCCAAGCCGCACCAGCAGCCTTCCCAAACGGCGGCTCCCCTTACAAAGGAAATATGCCGCCAAAGCCAAACAAGGCGAAAAGCTATCCAACGGTATCTATTAGCATGTTTTCTGGCCTTGTGCTTGTGGTTGTGCAATGTTGCGACGGTTGTCAAAGAGCGGAATCTCATATGACCCAATCCGAGACACACACTGGCTGCCTCTCCCTCACCGCAAGTGCCACTGCCTCGGCACATCGGTTAGCCCCACCCACTCCACGCATCCCTCGCTCCCACAGCGAGCATCGGTGGCAACGCCTCCGCCTCCGGCACCACTTCGCCGTCCATTTACTTGCACCACCGCAGCCTCCATGTCTTGCTTGACTGCTTGCCTCACCGACTACCTACTTGACTACCTGCCTGCCTGCTTGCCTGACTAACTGATTGGCTGGCTGTCAGCCTCATTGACTGGCTCTCGTGTTCTAGCACTATCTTCGAGGTGCCTTGCTGAAAGAAATGAAATTTTGTTAACACCCCCGGCTACAAATTTCTGAATTCTACACCCCCCTTGACTATCGCTATCAACTATTACGATTGTAAGCACCTATGTACAATGATGTTTTGAAAACTAAGGTTGGCTTTCCAAACCATGCCATAAATTTTTTTGTTGGACTGCCTACACGTTTGTTCAAGTGTGTCTCCTGTGGAGTGGATCCAAAACAGCTTACACCTCCAATCTGCTTTGGCTTGCTACTTGTTTGCTTGTTGGCATGTGCCTTGCCTTTTGGTTGCTTGCAGCCGTAGTTGTGTACTGGTAGTGGTTGCAATACCCTGTTCCTGCATGTTAGGCTTTTTTTTTCCCCCGATGAGTCAAATTCCTCCGGAGGAAGATGCGTTGAATGAGCTTGTTGTTGCCCCTGATGATGATGCAGCAGATGCTCCTGCCAAAAAAAAGCCAAAGTTGAACTTTGGAGCAAAGACTACCAGTTGTGGTTGGCATTCATCGGTGATCACTCCCAAAGCCGCAGCCAGACTTTGAACACCTTGCAGTCATCCTAGGGTGGACTGGGCCCCTTTGTCCATGACATGGTTCTGAATTTGGAAGAGCACAAATCAAGCACAAATCAAAATCTTGTCAATCCAGTGCAACTGTGCGTTACTCTGATACGTCGAAGACATTCTCCCTCTCAGAAGCTTAAAAACCATCACCCTCATCAAAGAAATATCATCTGCAGAGGGAGGCTACCACTTATCCTCTAAACCATGAAACTGAAACTGTGGCAACAAGATACCCTGAGACGAAACTGTGTGGGATTCCTCAACACTGGACGAAGCTTGACGCAAAGTTCTCTTCCCGTGCTGAGCAAAGGTTGAAGCGATTTCGGGACCCAGCACCATACAGAGCTTTTTTGGGTGCAGCTGCAAAGCGGCCTGCCGATCATCTCACAAATGTGAGGGCAAAGAATCGTGAACAGTGGCCGTTTTACATGGACTTGAGAATTGTGAACCCTACCAACCTATCTTCCATGTCTCATGACATCTCTTTGTACAGTACCCTGCGGTTACCACTTGCTGACCCAGAGTTCATGGGTGAGTGGCGGAAGTATTGTCACATAGAGGGTGTTGCCATTGGAAACCACAGTGACTTTGTCTGATTTTGGGATAAGCAACCTGGTGTTTTGACAAAAGCTGCCCAAATTCTGGTAAATCTCCCAGTAACGTCTGCAGAGGTTGAGCGCTTGTTTAGCTTGGTAGGGTATGCGGACAACAAGTATCGCCACAACCTCCCAAAGGAAACCCGGCTTCTCACCAACATGCTCTTGTTCAACGGGGATGTGGAGGGTGGGTTTGCAACCGCTTAGTCTGGACACCACACAAGTCTGGCTTTATCAAAGCAAAAATGCATCCCGCGCATTGCCTGTGTCTCTTATGTGTGGGGTTGAAAGGGATCATTGTGCAAAATAGTATGTTGCGAATTTTTGCGAATTTTTGCGAATTTTTGCAAATTTTTGTGACGCGAAATCAGCATCCTCCATTTGCAAATTCTCCCCCCACCTGCTGAGCCGGCGAAGAATGCCAGGGTGTGAAATGCAACAAGAAGTCAAAGGATTTCATGAACCATTCCAATGACAATGTAACACCACCTCAACGCAATGCCCAGTAAATTCGGTTCATTGTATTGCAGCGAACATTTGGTGATTACACCGTTGCACTCGAGAAGCCGAGTGGACCACAGTACACACATGTGTACAGATGCCCCAAATACCCCAGCGCCCTTCTGATACCCTACCAACACGCGTCTCATTTAGAATCTTGTACCCAAAATGTTCACAAACCCCGGAGCCATTTCGTGTGTGTCAACCACACGACAACTGTATGCAGGGCTGTCCTTAAGAAGCCCCCAATTGTTTTTTGTTAAGGACAGCCCCCGGAGACCACCAACCGCCAACTGCCAACCGCCAACCGCCAACTGCTGCCAACCACCACCAACCGCCACCAACTGCCAACCGCTCCCAACAGCCACCAACCACCAGCTGCCAACTGCCAACCGCCACCAACCACCAACCGCCGCCAACCGCCAATCGCCAACCGCCAACTGTCGCCACCCGCCGGCCTTTGAAGTAGAGCAGTTCCCCGTGCAGATGGTGTTCCCGTGAACATTCGTTCATGTTGGCGTTGCGAAGTATCCCCCCCCCCCCTAAAGGATAGCCCTAACTGTGTGGCACCCAGTCTGAAGACACGCTTCATTCATGCGAAGGCTCGTGGCAACACAATGAAACTGAGAATGGAGATGGGACCAAACCCACGTGCACATGCCCTGCCACACAAACGACAGCACCCAGCCCTATGGTACCATGGTGAACGAGGCAAGATGGATAAATGACCCAGGAACCATGAATGACAACCGGGACAGCAAACACGGCCGCAATCTCCACTCTACCACACCTAAAGGCACCTGGGCAAACCGTCTAAATGGCCACGCCTACAACAGGGGTCAGACGCGGACGTCCGTGACCGGACGGAGCACACCCACAGACGTATCCGCTGCACACCACGTGTACCCTCAGAGCCCCACCCCACAGGAGAGACAGAACACGTGCCACCACAGGGGGAGGCTGAACGCTTGTACAGGGCAGCTTTCTCCAGCACATCCCGGTCTATCCGATCCTCATATGCGGAACTGATTCACTCCCATCACAAGGAGACATACGAATCGGCAGTTGCCCTGAAGCGATGGCTACACTCCCAGTATGTCGGCCTCAAAACTAGGCGTCTTTTGGCGCGTCAGTGGGGCGAGTGGGTCACAGTCACTGAACACTGGTAGGAGGTAGCCTGGCGAGAGAAGGGCCAGTATATGGAGAGCGAGTTGGCGGCCCTGCGCGTTCTACAGTTGAAGCATCGGCGCCCGCTATCCCCTGATGTCCGTGTCTGTAAACGGCGGTGCTTGCACCCCCCCAGTCCGGCTGCTGTCCAGCTTACGGGGTCACCCGACAGAGACGGCGTTGACCTCCCCTTCACTCAACTCACTGGGTCCCCTATTCGGGAGATCCACTTCTGATAGCGCCCCAGTGTATCGGCTCTGCATTGAGGGATACACCCCTACAACCACTTTCCACCCCAGTGTATGAGTTTTTCGATTCTGCACTAGGGGCTCCCTGTAGTTCTTGACTGTTAGTCGCTCTTTGATCTTAGTTTTTTGATCTAGTCGCAACTCCACAGTTTTCTAGGTGTTGACCCTCTGTGGTCGTGGCAGGCCCCACCACCTGCATGGAGTGTACAGTACATACAGGTCCTGCGCCCCCATTGGGCTCTCCCTCTGTGGAGAACTGCCTTACCCGCATCCCACCCATTGGTTAAGCTGACTTTACTGTACATACCTCTAGGCCATTGCTGCCTAAGTACACCGTCTGCCTTGATGGCGGAACTCACCAGTGTCGGAACAAAAAAAACAGAACACGTGCCACCACAGAACACATCGTCCTCACAGACCAATCAAATGAACACACAAGAGACTCAGACTCAGCTCACCATTTCATGGGGAACTGATGCCGAAAACCTGCAACCCCTACCGCCACCACCCAACCCACCTACTGCCGAGCAACAACTAGAGAGGCGTCCCTCGTCATCCACATGCAGACCGAATACCATGAACTGACACCGTACCCTTTCCTTGGGTCGGCCCGGTCCTGCACAACGACATAGAGGACAGAGCCTGCGGCGCACCTGCCCACCCACTCAACACCCAAAAAGATGACAGCGATAAGCGCCTGTTCTTTCTCTTCAATATGGTTGTGCATCCCCTCCCCTACGACCCGAGACGCAGGTTGTGTCCAGAACGCCACAATGATCCCCGAATGACGAAACGCCCTCTCTGTAGGTCACCATTTCCTGAACCACCCACACCTCCGCTACCACCACAGTGGACAACCCCCAGCGCACGCACAACGGGTAGTGGTCCATTATACGGCCACAGGACCGCACAACAACACATGGACATCCCGAACGAAAAACAGGATGACGGTGTCCTGTATGCAATCAATACTTGGGTTCAACACGTGGAACCTCCCGGATAAACCTACGGGATTGCAAGAGTCCACCTGATCCCCCCATCAGCTCGCATGCAAGACATTGGCTGAGAGACCCTACACAGGGTGTTGACGTTGAGCTCAACCCAGCGCCTGACGCACCCAACATCCAACCACCACAAATGTACCCACAAGAGGCACAGCGGATCCATGACCCACGACGGACGGTGGTGTGGAACCGAACCCGGGGCCCGCCACACCAGATACACATGGGTCCCAGATAGCAGGGTTCATAATAACTGATGAATGGTCCTGTCAATTGAAGCCCCCCCCCCAGTTTTGGGGGGCTCTATTGGACCCCCCCCCCCCCACCAGTTGAAAGCCCTACTGCCCCTTCGCTTGTCCCTCGGTCTTGGGGGCGCGCCTCAACTGCTGCGCATGACTCGCTTACTTGATGTGCCGGGGCCGGGGCCGCAGGCCCGGCGCTCTGTCCAAATACCTTCAAAATGTGACTTGGCTGTGGACTGATGGTGGAGGGAAAGAGGGGTTGGGTCATGCTTGTGGCAGTTCCTTCTGTTCATACCAACATCCTGCTCGGCACTGCGACCCAAAGCGCTTTGTTTTGGGGGGTGCTCATGTTGGTGGTCCTGGGGAAGTATTAGTGCACCGGGCGCGCACCGGGCATCTTTTTTTGACCATTCCCCACTCGTGCGTGTTTGTGCCCCCACCTCACCAAACAATTTGGAGTACCTTCTCGCCGCGTCTACGATTTTGGCCCATCCTTTGCACCCAGTTTATGACAATGGCAAGGGTGGTGGTTGGAAGTGGTGGGAGTGACATTTTGTGTTGTTGAATTCTCATATTTCGGCATATACAAGGTGCCTTACAAGGAAGGTTTGCGGTCTAGTGCGGTCTACTTGGGGGGCTTCCAGGTGAAGATAAACTTGGGCTAGAGATAAGATACTTAATACAAAGGTAGCGTGCCAGGTATGCGCCGGGCAAACATTCCCCCCCTTGGCATGGCTGTGACGTATGTCTAGTCCACTGGTGATCCCTCCTTCACGCAACTGTGTGTGCACTGCTACTTGCACTGCCTTTGCTGCCGAAGAGCTTTGCGCTGAAGAGCTCTGGTGACCGAGTGTTGAACAAGTGGATCGCGTCGTGTCTCTGCCACTGTTATCGGCCCATCTTCTCGCAGGGATGACTTCATTCCTGAGAAGTACGCGTGGAATGGGCATGAGGTTGAGCATCGCGCCTGGTCCGCTCGGCAAAAGCGTTGGGGCAAGGGTTCCTGACCTCATCCTCCTCCGAGGCCCGGGAGGTACCAACATCCATGACCCTTGACGTACCCCCCCCCCCCTTTGTATAAGCTACGCCCTTGTCCAAGCTACAGCGGGTGTAGGGACCGTATTAATTTGGCACCTAATTTGATTCGGTACAAATGTACTGCCGCCACATAAGACATGGGTTTGGTGACAAACTTGCCAGTTACATAGAGTCATGGACACATCTGTTGTGAGTGTTTGCCCACTTGAACCCACACAGCTCTGATTTTGGGGACATTTGTGCATTATATTCCCCTTTCTTGCACCAGCTCACCATGCAATCTTCTCTTTTTGAACCTGGGGGTCTACGGCCGTGTCCAAGCTACAGTAGGCGTAGGGACCGTATTAATTTGGGACTTTTGCGTAGCTTATACAAGGGGGGGGGGGGTATGAAGATCGTTGTGGCAGCCTCCTTGAGGTCACTTACCTCGAGTTATGCGGATGTGGTCAGACTGTTCAGAGTGTAATGGCGTATTCAAACGTGCCAAATATGCAAACATGCAGTGCGTGCGGCATGGGCACGGGATCCGGCATCACGCCCTGGCTGCTCGGCAACGCGTTGGAGCAACAAATCTCTGGGTTGGGTCAGGTACGGCAGGCCTTTGGTGGATCTTTTGTTCGTGGGACCCATGGCCGCATGGCCTTGTCTCAGCACGGGGAGCCTGCCTGCCCGTTACGCGCGCCGACGCCCTTCAGCAGCGCCTTCCTGACCGTTTTGCAGGAGATGACATGCGATGGGCCTATTCAGGCCTTTTCTTGTCGCCATCGGGGCCGTTGTGGTGCTGGGCATCGGTTTCCTGGCGTTCATCCGCGTGTACAACGGGATGAACTCTGCTGTTCCGCTTTTTCCACCTCTGCGTGAACAGGTGTGCTGTGCTGCGGTGCTCTTTGTATTCTGCAGCCGCCGGCAAGCGCTGGGGCAAGGCACACTCTGAACTGTTGCCGATATTTTTCATCAAAAAAACAAACAAACAATTCTGCAGCCGCCGGCCGCCACCCTACAACCGAACAAGGGGCAACCCCAGCCCCTGCAAACACATGCACATGGACCACGAGGCAGAGAAACGCCGAGGGGCCATGAAGTGACAGGACGAGGACACAGAATGGCACGAACATCCCCGGTCCCTTGTGACGGGAATTGTGCGAATGATCGGACAAGAGACAATGAGGGAAGGGCACGTGCGTGCGACGTGCGCGCGACGTGCAAGCATCCGCACCAGCCGCCGTGGTGTTGAGTGTCGATGGGTGGCAAAAATTCCCGTTTTTCCGTCGGTGGTTGCGGTGAGCTGAGGTGATTTTTACAGAGCGAACTGTGGGGAAGATCTTCGACCTCCGGAAAAATGGGGAAAATGGAACTGTGAAAAGTGGGTATTTTGTCCCATTTTCCTCCCATTTTCCTCAACCACATCCCGCTGCAACCCTCGCAACCCACATCCCGTGTGCTATGCCCGCTATCCCCCCCCCCCCATTCCTCCCATTTTCCTCCATCTCCCCCCCCTTTCCGCCCCATTTCCCCCATTTTTTCAGACTTAAAGATCCTGGTTTGGTGAGTGGGTGAGTTCCGTGGCGGTGAGTGCGGATGCCTGGACCTGTGATCAGTGTCCTGCCGGATAAGCCACCTTGTACTCATGAATGGAGCACACCTGATGCATCACACCGCACCCCCCTCGGTCAAGAGTTTGGGATCGCCAGGGGTCACCCTATCAACACGCTCAGCAAGGGCATGGGGGTCCATCCGAATCCCAAACATCAACCCTCGTGCCAAGGTCAGGGTGACGGCCAAGGAGGAGAGGGGCACGCCTTCTGCCTGAATGCCCCACTGTCCCGCCATGGCACGCTACAATCACCCGCATCAGAAGCCGCTCCGACCGGGGTACCTTCCGCTGCGTAGACGGGGGCACACACCGAATGTCCACGCCAACAGAGCAGTGCGGGGGGTTGTGGACACCGAATGTACAAAGAAGCCGCGTCCCATGCCTCTGATGCGGGAAAAGGGGTTGTTCACAGACGAACGTGGAAAGTTCTGGGGTCGAATTGGAACGGAGGGGAAATCGTGTGGGTGCGCAATGTGTGTGGGACGCTGATGTGCTGCTTCATTGGCACTTCCACATTTGTGGGGTGCCCGAATTCCCACGCCAACGACCTCCAAACCCCTGCCCAGACTGTCCGTGGTCGCTCGCGGACTACGTGGGGGGGGGGGGGAGGCGTCGCCGGGCGCGGGTCCGGTACCCCTTCCCCTCCCCAAGAACGGGCGTTTGCTCAAACATTGGCGTCGAAGGCGCCTGACGATTGCCTTTCGCATATGCACCGAATTTTGTTTGCAGTTCCCCCACCGGAGCGGACTCAAAATGCTCGGCTTTTTGTGGGGATCTCATGAGCACCAAACACCGAACACCCAACGCCACACGTGGTCGTTCTGCCCGGGAGGAACGCACCCACACCTCTGAGAAGGGGGTGCAGGACGTCGGGGAGGCCCATTCGCCGAGCCATGTGCCGTGCACGGGGAGAGCGGGCGCCCCGGGGCTCTCAACCGCCCCGCCCGTCCCCCTGCCCCTCGGGACGATACCCCCCCTTTTCTTGGGGCATTCCGAAGGTCATGAGGGACTTGCGGACACAAGCGCCCTTTTGCGTGTCGTGTTCGGGTGAGGGAGACCGGGCACATGGACCGCCGGGCGGCCACAGGGCTCAGTTTTGCGGGCGTTGGGGGGCCGGGGGCCATTTGCGAGGCCCATCTCCGCTCGTAGCACGCCCCCCCCCCCCCTCACAAAAAAGGCGCCGGGTCCGGGGCCATCACCGTTGGCTCCGCCCGCCCGAGGGCGCCCTGATGTCCTCCCGGGGGCCCGGCACGGGTCATCCCATGCGATCGTCCGGCCTCCCGCAGGTGAACTGCCTGAGGCTGTTCATGGCCCGGCGGCCGGGGAACAGCGGCGGGCCGCGCCTCGAAACTCCGCCCGCGATTCACTGAGAGAGAGGGCGCAGTCCGCGGACCGGCGGACCACTGAGTGGCTTCGCGAGACCCAACGCCACAGGGCTGGGCGCCCTGGAGGGGGGGTGGGGGGGGTTACCTCCCCCTCAATACGCCAATTATTGGGCGCTGCTGACACGCAAACGGCACACCATACCACATTCAGCACAGTCCCAACACACCAACCACTGGGCTCCGCGAACGCGGAAACGACACCGGCAGGAGCACCGGCCGCAGCGGCCGACAGAACGCAGCGACCCGACGCAACATGCGAAGGGAAGAACGGGTGACCGTCCAGGGCCCCGTAAAGGAGCAACGACCAGACGGAATGTCACACGGGGGGTTACCTCCCCCCCCTTCCAATGCACCCCTGCTGGACCCCCGCCCCCCAGCCAGAGATTATCGAAGGCTGGACGGACCCTCCCCCCCCCGCCCCCGCAAACGAAATACGGAGCCTCCTCTTCGCTTGTAGCGCCTTGGGCCAGCAACACCGCGGAGACAAAGGTACGAAATGTTTCGGCCGCGCGCCCCCTCCTCGAATATCCTGTGCACTTGTGGACATGCGATGACCCTTCCTGCGCTTTCTCTACCCGTCAATGCGCCCCACATTCCGTCTCCGGGGCTCTCTTTTTTTTTTTTGCGGCGCCACCACATGATCAGTCTCCACAAGCGCCAAGCGTAGGACAATTTGGACGGTGGAAAGCGTTGAAGGCGGCGGGGCACCCCACGCACGGGCACGCCTGATGTCCCCCCGCATCGACCGGCTCGTGGAGGTGCTGTGCGCTGCCTTCCTCCCCCGTCTTCTTTTGTACGCCACCGTCCCCGCTCACCCGACACTGGGATTGCACCAGCAGTGTTCTCAGCCCCGTGGTGAACAGTCAACAGCTAAGCCTGAATCACCCCCCCCCCCCTCTCTGCTGGTTGTGGTGAGCACCTCCCAGCCTGGGGTCTTCGTGATGACCGCATACCGGGCACTGATCAGGCCGTCAGGGGAGGACACCATCGGCAGAAGTTGCCTTCTGGATTCCCCCCCCAGGCAGGTGGATGCCCGCGGCAGTGCGGATGCCCGCAGTAGTGCGGATGCCTGCTTGTCATAGCAGAAGGTTCAAGGGCGAGAGGCCAATAGGCGCCGCCACAGGCTAACAGAGCCAACCACCAAGGCCTTGTGCCAAACCCCCCCCTCTCTGGTACTGATCTTGTATACAACGCAACGCGCTGATTCATCTCAGCCTTCAGTCTTCACACCGCTGTCCTTTTCAGCCTACTGTCCTTGTGCCTCACGCGCACTGGGAAGCCTACGGACGTGGCAGTCTCCCACTGCATGACCCGGTTTCAGACTCAGCCAATCCTCACGACGTGTCAGATCCGCTACCACAGCCACTGTGAGGTCATCATAGCACTGGGAAGCTCTGAGCCTTGATCCCGAGAGGTTATCTCGAGTACAGTACCGTAAAGTGAGCAGGCTACGCCAGCTCATCTTGGTCTGAGCCAAAAAGAAATATTGACCGGCTGAGTCCCATTGGACAGGCAGTCACGAGGCGCGGACAAAAAGATAATAGAAGAGGAGTTTCGGAACTGGGGTGTTTTGTGATGGATCAAGTCGGGTCTGCCGTTGGTTGTGGTTGGCATCGAAACAGACCACTCCAACAGACCACCGTGAGGCCGTTTTGCGCTGAAATGTTGTGCTCCGCTGCGCGCAGCGGGTCACAAGAAGGGGGGAGTCATGCCACTCGCATTTTCCTGCGTGTTCCCGCATTTTGTCCCACATTTTGTGGCCGCAGCTACTCTAAGCCAAAGGGGTGAGTACACGTTTCCACCCGCAAAGGCACTGGCCAGCTTTTGCGAGCGCGCGCAGCTCTGGAAAATATGAGGGAATACTGCGGGGCTTCAAGTTATAAAGTGCCCTGTTGACCATCGTCACTCGATTTGCGATGTTCGTGTTCTGCAGGTCACAATGTGTCATACATCGTGACGGGGGGCGGCCATGTGGACCGAGAAAAGGACGCAGCCGATGATCGTTGGGCGAAGGAGGACAACCCCGTCGCGTTTGTTCGCACTCCGCTGCATCACGCGGCGGAGGTGGATATGGCCATCATGGCCAACAGCGACGCGGTGATTATCAGTGCGGGGTCCTTCGGCTTTTGGGGTGTGTGCACAGCGCCTGTGGCATGTGGCCCTTGACATCTGCCACCCGTGCGCACTCTTCGACTGCGTGGTCTTCCGCGCGTTTCCGCACGTTGCCACTCGGGGCTTTCCATTCATCAACTCGTCGGAGGGGGGGGCCTGTCAGACACGTTTGGGACCGCCTGGTGTGCAGTGCAGTGCCGGGGTGTGGGTCTCTGCCCTTTTCGGGGCCACTGCAAGCGTGCGTGCAGCGTGTGGGTGTGCCCATGCAACGGGACGTCGTGTTGCTTGTTCGCTGGACATGCATTACACGCGCGTTGCATTGGCTTTCATTCCCACGGCCATGGCCGGATCTGGTGGAGGTGCAGCGTTGTGCTCAAGCCCCGCCTGTGGAGGGGTTGGGCGTCCAGGTAAAGATCGATTCCTGTCAGTCTTGTTTTTGGGTAGCCTGCAAAAAGATGAAGCAGGATGGGAGTTTGTACCAGGCATGCCACCAATGTGCAGCAGGGGAACTGAGTTTCGCTCCGAATCAGCCGGGTACCCGTGTGCCACTCAGTACGATCCGCTCTTGGCACATCTGAAACTCAGTCGGAACCAGTGTTGGATTGACTCCAGTCAGTCCGTCGCCAGTCACAATTTTGGCGACTCAGTCACGTCAGTCCCCAGTCAATGCCCTCCAGTCGGCTCAGTCGCGTCGCGTGACTCCCGCACCAAAGCGCCTGAGAGTTGCTGCAATTTCATGCACTGAACGTTCGATTCCTACTGCATGCAACACGAAGGATTGCTGCAGTATGACGCAGAAAAGCGCGCGCGGCGCCCGCCCCTATCCCGAAACGCGCGAGGCGCGTTGCGGTGGCGCCCTCTCCAACCTGGACAAGCACGCGCGGCGCGGTCCGATAGGGTCGGCTATGCACTGACGCTATGAAAGCTAAAATCCGGCTAAAGTAAGGTATAGAGTCATCAGTCATCTCATTTTGTGACTGACTGCAGTCAGTCGCCAGTCACACCCGTGCCGATTCGACTCAGGTACCCCAACACTGGTAGGAACCCGCCGGGGCCGTGTCCGACTCAGTAAGCTCCGGCTCCTTCTGATCACGTCTGACGTGCCAGACGCCAGTGGCGAGTCTGGTTTGTACCACACAATTTCCATCTGCCAAGGTCTCCTTTGCAGCGGATACTCCCGTTGTTGGATGCAGCTCATTATGCAAATGTCTTTCTTTGAGCCATGTGCAAGCTAAGGCCTGACAAGCTACACCCCCAGGGCTGTCCTAAGAACCCAGATTTGTTTTGTCAAGGATAGCCCTTAAGGACAGCCGCCAGGGACCACCAACCACCAGCCGCCAACCGCCACCAACCACCAGCCGCCAACCGCCACCAACCACCAGCCGCCAACTGCCAACCACCACTAACCGCCAGGCTTTGCAGTAGAGAAGGTCCCGTGACCATGAAGGAGAAAGCATCCCCGTGAACGTTCGTTTCTGTTGGCTTCACGAACCCCCTTTTTCTTTTCCCTTTGAGGACAGCCCTGTACACCCCTTTTGCTTCATTTACCACCTCTTTTACTTGCTCTTTCTCTCTGTGCAGCCGGCAGAGGCGGTGCAGGCCGGGTCGTCCGGGAAGGCTGGTCAGACCAGATCAGAGACGCCGGCCCAACGGGACTGCGCGTGACACATGGACGCGAGTGACACCCACGGGGGTTGATGCGTAGGTGAGGCTGAGAGATGTGGTCACAGCGGAGAGTGACCTGGAACGGGGGGAGAGTGACCCGGGCGTCCCCAGCCCAGGGATGGATATAATAGTGACGACATCAGCAAGGTGGGGGTGGGGGGGCGGCGGGGGGGGGGGGGGGGGGCTGGTTCAGGAGGCTGTGATGATGAAATGACGATTACGATTCACCTTTTTGCTTTGCACCTATGTGTGGGTCTTATGGTAAAAGGGAAAATTCGGTGCCTAAGCCGCCGAATTTTTTTCTGAGTGGCCAAAAGTGGTCCAAAATCTTGAAAGAACTTTTCTTTTACAACATGTCACGAGGCCCATCAAATTGATCAGCGGAATGTGCTGAACACGAGGATGTGTGTATGTGGTGGGGGGCCAAACATCATTTTTTGTTGTCAAGGGTCACAAGTGGTGAAAATTGCCCAAAATTGGCTGGCCAAACTTCGGAATAGTCATTTCGTCATCACCGGGGGGGGGGGGGGGGGGGACCCCACTGTATCCATCCCTATCCTGGGCTGGGAAGCATGTGTGTTGCTGCTCTGGGAGAGACTCTGGTTTTCTGGGGCTGGGGCGTCTATGGAGGGAGGCTGTGCGAAGGTTGGGAACGGAGGGTCGCGGTGCTGGTGCTGGGGGCTGGAGGGGACTGCTGGAGGGAGGCGGTCCTCCTGCAGCGGTCAGCTGCTGCCACAGATCAATGTATCGCGCAACAAAACCGTGTTTTTACTTCAGTTGCCGGAAAACGACTGTCATCATGGCAGATGATGTGGTCGCCAGTTTGAACAGGCAAACTGGAGAAGAGTGCCAACGAGCCTGTTGCACTGCACATGACGACGACAGCTGTTAGGCTGCACATGCCTCTGTGGAAGGCCGTCGCGTGACCGTTCTTCCTGTCCCTGGCACTGTCTGCCTCGCTTGTTCTGTCAGGGGCGTATGTGAACAACAAGGTGTGCATCGCGCCGGACTGTCCGCTGATTTCCGAACACGACCAAATACAAGTGAACGACGACTACTACCCCCCTGGTGCCAGCCAAAAATTGCCAGATATGTTACATGAGCGCTGGATGCCAGGCGCCACCATGTGGAATGGGTGTCTTACCGTTGTTGGGGGTGAGAATGCTGAAGGGGTAGTCAGCACGGTCGAAATCTGTGATGAGGTGGCTGGCGTGTGGGAGGAACTCCCCCCCCTTGCGTTTCGCCCGGAGTGCCCCCACTGTTGTTGCAGATGGGGACCTTATGATGGTGGTTGGAGGTTTTGCGGTCTGCCCACCGCTGTACACATGGGGTCAGGTTGCGGCAGCGGACCAGTACGATCTAGAGGAAGGGTGTTGGAAACTCTGCGGACAAAGCAAGGACTGTGTCTGTGCCATTTGGGTCGTTGTCAAGACATGCGTAGGTGGGCAGAATGGGGTTGCACATGAGGTCACGTGCACGCCGGCTGAGGCGTATATCGCAGATGGACATGCCCATCTGTCCCATCATCACATGTGTACACCAGCACAAACGCCAGGATTAGATTGCTGCCCTTTTGCGTCCGTTCGTATTCTGCCCATTCATCCACAGCCAGTGTCAACTTGCCGAAGCCGCTTCGGTAGTCCCGCTTCCACTCCCCATCATACATGCCCTGGTTGTACGGCACTACATGTGTTCCATGCCCCATTGGCGTTGCGGAATCCATCAGACAACATTCCACGGCAAGGGGAAGCTCGTGTGGGGACTTTGGAAGTGCAGCGGCAGCTTGTTCACCCCCCCCCCCCCCATGGGGGGCTTTTATTTGGGGGGCCGGGGAATGGGGCCCCGCCCCCCTCTAAAAGCAGTCCTTATGCCATTATATAGGATCCGCGCGCCGCAACGAACCATGTCTCAAAAGTGTACCCTGCCGTTTCAAAAGTGTACAATGCAGCCCCTCAAAAAGACCGCCTCGGTGTGCTGATGAAGGATCTATACTTTGTTTGCAAGAATGATCCCGTTTTAGAAAGTAAGTAGCTCCACAAGTTTGCCTATTTGACATGAACCATAGACTATTTGTTGATAAGCTAGGGACGGGATCTGAAGGTGCGATAGTGAAGTTGAAGTCTCGAGGAGTATTGTAGCAAGGCCAGAGGCCCCAAATCCGTGTTATTTCGTGACCAGAAATTAATTATTTTGAAGCACAGGCGACTCCGATCTGGACGGCGCGCTGTCCCAAAGGCCAGTTGAAGATGAAGCTGGCTGAAAGCCACGAGACGTGATTTGTCTGAAGACCCTGTGTCAATGGAATCAATGGCCATGTGTCCCGATGTGGCAGTGGAAATCGCCTCATATCGAGATTTTGCCTGCCGAATCGTGTCCCGCAGGTCAAATTCTGTGGATGTGGATCCATTCCTGGTAATTTTGGGGCTTTTTCGTCAGGATCCAGGTAATAAGGGAAAAAAGTGAGACCCGCAGGCCCGCATAGCGCATAATGTTATCATATCATTGCTTGGCACATAGTAGCATCTACGGCAGTAACTCACACTACAGTATAACCATAGTAGAACCAATATCATCTGACAGCATAAATTCTTACGAATTCAGGGTCAAACTTATTGTGTTTGTATTGCTGCTGGAAGTGCCTGTGTTCTGAGTATGTGCGACGTGCCTTTCACCACAGCTGTGCAGTGCATCAAGGCTGACCTACCGTTCGTGGTTCACCACAGAATTTGAGTTTAGAATGAGACTTGAGTATGGACCAAACCTTTGAGTTTGGAATGCGACTTGAGTATGGACAAAACCTCTGAACGTCAGGTCGTCACTGCCCTTCTGTCATGCCTGTTTGTACCTGGTGTCTGCTTACCGTTGCCATGCTTTCCACTTCCTGTTGTTGGAGTCAAGTATGAAGCACGATATCAAGACAATTTAGATCCGGAAGTCAGATCGCTGAAGGAGATTGTTCCCAGTATGTCAATGGTGGGTGCTTTGCAATTTGAACCTTTGGGTTTCCAGATTTGGTTTGGTCGGTGACTTTCCATTTTGGTTGTCCTAGGTCGGACAGCATTAAAAGGAGCCACTTCAGCAACTACTTTGTGCCCGGTTGGGGTTTGTTTTCGCGTTGGAGTTCGTGCCGCGCGCTGGGTGTGTGATTGTGTGTCCGGCGCGCGCTGCGTGTGTGATAGTGTGTTGGCCGCGCACTGCGTGTGTGATGGTGTGTTCGCCGCGCGATGGGTTTGTGATTGTGTGTCCGGCGCGCGCTGGTTGTGTGATCGTGTGTCTGGCGAGCGCTGGCTGTGTGTCTTTTGTGTGTTGGCGCGGTGTGTGTGTGTCATTTGTGTGTTAGCGCACTGTGTGTGTGATTTGTGTGTCAGCGCACTGTGTGTGTGTCAGCGCGCTGTGTGTGTGATTTGTGTGTCAGCGCACTGTGTGTTTGCCGCCCGCTGCGTGTGTGATATTGTGTTCGCCGCGCGCTGGGTGTGTCATTGTGTGTCCGGCGCGCGCTGGGTGTGTGATTGTGTGTCCGGCGCGCGCTGGGTGTGTGATAGTGTGTTCGCCGCGCGCTGGGTGTGTCATTGTGTGTTCGGCGCGCGCTGGGTGTGTGATTGTGTGTTTGCCGCGCGCTGGGTGTGTGATGGTGTGTTTGCGGCGCGCTGGGTGTGTGAGGGTGTGTTTGCGGCGCGCTGGGTGTGTCGCTGTGTGTCTGGCGAGCGCTGGGTGTGTGTCTTTTGTGTGTCCGGCTCGCGCTGGGTGTGTGTCATTGGTGTGTTAGAGCGCTGTGTGTGTGTCATTTGTGTGTCAGTGCACTGTCTGTGGGTCATTTCTGTGTCAGCGCGCAATGTGTGTGTCATTTGTCCTGTCTGCCATTTGTGAATGTGTGTGCCATTTGTCCTGTCTGCCATTTGTGTCACTGTCACTCTTGCTGTGGCTCCTGCTTTGCTTTTGTGACTACACTCTGCCTTGCCTGTGCATTCTGTGCTTGCCTTTCCGGCGTCGTCCTGTCGTGGCCATCTGTGTCTCTTTTGTGTGCTGTGTCTGCCATCTCGCCATCTGTGTGTCATTTGTGCATTTTGCCATCTGTGTGTCATTTGTGTGTTGTGTCTGCCATTTGTCTGGGAGGCAGTCCGACGAACTTTCTGCGAACGTTTTGCAACACCAAGTGTCGTTGCCGTTGTCTACAAAGTCGATTGGTTCGTAGATTTTCTAGATCTTTGGTGATCTTCGGCTGACCACAGCGCACCCTCAGCGAGCCCTGGTTGCACACCCTATACACCATCATCAGCTCGCAGGAATGTTTTCTTTGGAGCCGAAAGAATCAGTGTCTCCAATTTCTGGATCGTTCAGGCAGACGCACGGGCACGGCTGTAATCAAGGTTGTGTACTGCTGGAGCAAGGGGTGTTTCTGAGATTTGCTGCAAACGTCTTCCCCCGGGGGACCTTTTTCGACCACGGCCAGCAAGCAGTCGGAAGCAACCCTCCATCAGAACACCCGCCCGTTACCCTTCAGCCTGATGTACCTCCGGCATGCTGCAACCCAGCAGCCTTCTCCCTCGTGCCACATTTCCAAGCATCCGTGGCTCAGATCGAAACACTTAGGGCCATTCGCACAGGTCTGGTCAGCATCATTTACAAGTGCGTTGTAGCGGTACGTTTCACACATTGTGCCGGCGTGCCTGCAATACTTTCTCTCCACAATACCCTCTCCCTCTCTATCCAACCATAGAGAAGCCAGATACAAGGGACTGGCGATGGCTACACGTGTGCCATCTTGTGCACAGTTGCAAAGACGTGCAGCAACACAGGAACGGTGCTTTGTGGGCTGTCGTGTCGTATGCAGTTTGCGCCACGGGTCTGATGAATCCGATGAGTTCCGAAGCAGTTCCTCTTTCTGCCGCCCTGTGACAATTGGCACCGAAGACCATATTGTACAGACGCTTGGTGTGCCGATTGATGCGGAATACTTCCCTTTTCACAGGGTGGGCTGGCTTTCAACGAAAGTCACCCTGTAGGATTCTGTGTTGGTGTGTGTGTGTGTGCGCGTCTGTCCCTGCGACTTCTTTTGGTTGCGCCTGTACGGCTGCGTTTGTTAATGTTTTCCCGGCAGGCTGACAACCGGCCGTTTGCATGAATGATTTTTCAACTCTTGAAGAGACCTTGGCGAATGGACGGATGTCCAGCATCGCCGCAAAGAAGAAGGCAGGGCGCGTTGTGGAGGATGTGTGTGTTTGGTGATACGTTGTATCATTCTGAAGTTGTCACTGCATGTTGACACTCAGGCTCCACCACAGCTCTTACAACCAATCGTTGTGCTTCGAGATCTTTTTTGGTTTTCATGTAGGCGCTCAGTGTGGAGTCCCCGAACAGTTTGCCTTGATTTCGAGAAAGCATTGTCCAGTTTCCGTGTCAATGTGCATCATAACTGTTGTGTTGCAGACAACTATTGACAGAAATGCACCTGAGCCTAAGCCTCTGCAGTTTGGTGTATCTGCATTTACCGCGGTCCTTCAGAATTGTTCGTGGGCAGTGACGCTGTGTGCTGTAGTTAGTGAAGCTGAAATGACCATCATACTTTCAAACACCTTCAATTGCGAATCTGAGTGAGGCGGCCGAACGCAAGCACCAATTCCTGTGCGCTGTAGCAATCATCTCACTAGCACAGCTTTTGCACACATTGCCCATTGTTGCCCGCACCAGCCCCATTTGCATGTCCACTGCCATGAATTGGTTGAGCAGTGCATCGCTGGTTTTGTAGAGATTCAATGCACCCGTGAAATAGCAGTTGGCGTGTGGGGTAGCTACCCATGTCCCTCTAAGGGACCTGCTGCAGCCATTTCATTTGAAGTGACAGTATATTGATGTTGGGTAGTGGTGATTGCTGCAAGCAGGCAATCAGTTTTTGCCCCTTTGTGTGCTCTCATCCCATCCTAGTTCTTTTATCTGCGTGGCCTCTGATCTGTTTACCATTTGCCTGCCATCCAAGCACCTCAGCGGCCAACGGGTGCATGCACACAAGTGTATTGTACCTCAATGGGGCACTGCAACAGGCCGCACCACTACGTTGCTGCTATATGCCCTCTGCTGTAAATACAACCACACATGGCAGCCCGCATGGCAGTTGCCACGATGATTTTCTTGCTCACCTGCTGCACCTACATTGCTGCTGCTACAGTGATACAAGCACGCATGGCCAATTGCTACAACAATTTTGTTGCGTGTAGCAATACAACCAGGCATGGCCAATTGCCATGATATTTTTGTTGCTGTCTGCACAGTGTAACAAGCACAACATGTGGCGGTCAAGTCGGAAAGTTGGTGCATTGTATTTTGGTTGTTTGTTGCCAGTGTTCAAAATGTATTGCATGACTATTTTTTTTCCAAAATATGAGGTGTTTTTCGTGGTGAGCCTGTGTGGAATGTTCGTATTATTTTTCGTTTTGCATCAGCGGTGCAAGTTTTTTGGTATCTGTTGTTCATCAATCAATGATAATGAGATGTCCGCCCAGCATCACTGATAATAATGGTGTGTTTTGTATCCTTTGGCCGTTGTCAAACCTTCGGTTTTCTAACCCTGAACTCTCGTTTTCTTTCAGTCCATCATCCCAAAGGAGGAGTATTGTGAGATTGGGGTTACAGCGGATGTACTGTCAGGCTTGGGGTTTTGGTCAAATCATCAGGGATGGAAGCGCAAGAGCCAAATTTTCATGATGCAAATTCAGTTGAAATAGGGACGTTGGATGTTGATCTTCATCATCCATGAGATTTTGTATCAGTAGCAAGCCCATCACCACACGTAACGGATTTTCATGCTGATGTTGACACCCATATTTGGCTTCTCGTGTGTATGGTGCGGCACCACAAAGCCGCAGAGCAGGTTCAGGGGGGGGGGGGAAATGCGATTCGCATTTTTCCGCATTTTCCGCATTTTTTTCGCATTTTTTGGGCAGGTCCCTTAGTGTAATGTTCAAGAGGAAACATTCTAGTGGCATTGTCTTGTAGTCAGTTAGTTGTGAAGATCAATGGGTTTTGTGGGCGCCGGAGGCGCCGGAGATTTTTTTAGGCAGATGGCAGGGGGAAATTTTTTTGTTTGACCCTATGTGTCTATGCTCAAAATACTCAGAATTTTGTGGAGAATTCGAAAATGGATGAAAAACACAAAAAAGGACATTGACCCCGACCCGGCCTCCGGGTCGGACCTTCGCTGATGGGAGCGTGAGTTGATGGGCAAATATTTTTTGAAAAATTTTTTCCCCAGTTGTGTATATTCAAAACAAACAGCGTGTCATGGGGATCATTTTGAGGTATGTATGTTGGGGTATCCCCCCCCCCCCCCCCGGGGAGCCCGGCGGTTTGGGTCAATGGGGGAGCACCTGATGCGGCGCGTAGATTCAGCGGTCTGGCCTGACCAAGCAGCTGCAGCTTCTGCCCCTAGCGGTTTTGAGCCTAGTCCGTGATATTCTTGAGTTGAACTACTGCACTAAGTGGTTCCATCGAACCGTCCATGCTTTGAGCGCCCAATTGTGCAAGACGAGACGAAACATAGGGGTTTCGAGGGGCAAACACCATTCTAACAGAACCCCATTTTCTATCGCATTTTTTGCCGCATTTTTTGCCAATCCCGGCGACCGCAATTCCCCCCCCCCCCCCGGCAGGTTCCCAGGATGTGCATAATGATGTCTGCCATGCCATTTTCATGCTTTGGCCCACAGCAACTGTCTTCAGGCTTTGTTTGATGTTGACTTTTTTTCCAACCAGGCTGCCGTGGAGCACATTAGATTTCAGTGTTGTGCTGTCATCTGCTAGTCTGCCACATCTTTGCGCTGAAGGAATTTTAGCATGCCTAAACGGAAAAAGAACAACAAAAATCAAAAAGCATGAGTAAAGTCCGAAAAGTCCTGCTACAAAATGCCATTTTTGGACTACCATTGACATGGCAAATTGCGGGATTCGCTGTGGCCGCCATGAAATTCGAATAGTGCGAAATCTAATATGCTCAGACGGTGATTGCTCAAATGAGCCGTTGGGTTGGTTTTTTTTTGCCACATATGGTAATATTAAACGTAATACTAATGTTATTTTAGGATTCTGATGGAGCTCTTTGCACAGCACATATCTGTGGTCGTGGGTATAAAACCAGCCCCAAATGGGGGATAAAACCACCCCCGACCTCCGTTTTGGCCATTTTTGACCCCTAGGGTGGTTTTATGCCACTTGGGGCTGGTTTTATCCTTCCTTTTGGGGGTGTGGGTTCATCCCCTCATAGGGGTGGTTGTATCTTTGCAAAGGGGTGGTTTTATCCCCCCCCAAGGGGGTGGTTTCATCCCCCCAATTGGTCATTGGGGGGGGGGGGGTATTGCCCCTTTGGGGTGGTTTTGTCTCCTTTTTCAGTTTCAGTTTTATCCCCGCATTTGGGGGGGGGCGGGGGGTTGTCACCTTTTTACGGGCTGAGGGGTATGGCCCATCTCTATGTTAACCTAGAACCATAGTACCGGAATACAAGTTCGGGTATGGAAGTAGGAGAGGTGATGGAGAGTGAGGGAACGACATATGGTTTTACACTCAGTGTTTCATTTCAAATTGCTCTTTGTATATGTGTTATAGGATGTCTGACGTGGCAGGGGACAATTTTACAAATGGGGTCTGAGATCAGATTTCAGACATGGTTTGGGCTTGCTATTCATCGAGCTCAACATGCATTGTTATTGTGGCAGCATTGCTCAGACTGCTTTTGTTTGCTGCATTGTGTCATTTGTTGCCTTGGTGGCATAAAACCACCATGGGGTGGTTTTATCACCCCGGAGGGGGTGGTTTTATTCCCCAAAAGGGGTGGTTGTATCCCCCCAAAGGGGTGGTTTTATCTTTTTAAAAAGTGCATAAAACAACCTCCAATTGGGGCATAAAACCAGCCGGGGTGGTTTTAAGGGTGGTTTTATCCCCCATTTGGGGGTGTTTTTATGCCCGAGACCACACATATCTGTATGGATGCGATCTACATGTGCTGCACAATGTGGGCTGACTGGGCTTTGGGTGGACGCCGAGCAGCCACAATGGCCTGATTGTAGCTGGATGCGCAAGACTAATCTTATCACGCCTTTCACCTTTTTTCGTGTCTTCAAGCATTGTTTTCAAACAAAGCAAGGTTATTTGAGCTTTAACATAATTTCATTTTAAAGTTTGAAACTACGTTTCAACTTTGCGCTTGCTCTGTTCATTGTTTGGGTAGAGTTTTCGGTTTGCCATGGCGGTTTTTTTTTGGCGTGGCGGTTTCTCTCGCCTGAGTTCGCACATGCAGTTCATAGTGTCATTTTTGTTGTCTGTGGTGACTCAGCAATGAGGAATCATGAGCTAATCCACTTCCAACTCTATGTACAGTAGTTGAATAAACAAACAGGGACAAACAAGGGGTACATGTGGCATGCTGCCCGAACCACAAAGAGTGCCAAACATGGTCGTACATTCAAGTCACTTGAAGTATGGTGGGGGCTGTTGGGCACAACAAGCAAGTGAAAAAAGCCAAAAATTGAGAACGATGTAGGCGGAGCCAGTTCCAAACCTGTGGAAGGAACCTGCTTGGTGCTTTACGATTAAGCATTCAGAAAATAAGTATCCCCACGGAGAGTAGATCAAGTGCCTGAAGTAAACGACAGTGGTCTTGCGGGGGGGAGGGGGGTCAGTCGGCAACGAAGGAGGGTGGTGCGGAAGTGGCTTGGCGGTTGCGTTTTCGCTTTTTAGCATCACATGATACTAGTGCCGTCATAGCACTGGGCTCGGTGTAACGGTGAGGTCTTTTGAGCGTTGGCGGTTTATGTGTAGTGCTGAACTGCCCTAAGCTCCAGTAGTTGGTCCCTGAGGGGGGGTTAAAGAATGAAGGTAGCTGGTTGTCATGTAGCCAGTGTATGGACTGGCGAACACACTCTCTGGTGAGTCTAGACCTGTGACTTAGTGCTTGATACCATTCTACTGGCACCGGGTGGTACACAAGGGTAGGGAGGCGGTGGCAGTGGAGGTATGTGAGGAGCGGAGAGAGAATCAGCCTGTGAAAGAAGTAGGTTTTTTCCGCTGGTGGTGCTGTATCAGTGACCCATTGGTTGCCATGGCGTTGTCCAGCTTTGGTTGTGCTTTGTAAGCTTTCTATAGCTGCATCCAAATCGTATTGTGCTTTTTTTGTTTTTTTTTAGTGATGTTACCCATGTGGCTTTCCCACCTGTTGGTTTCACCTCCATACCCGCCTTTGCTTTGACGTATGCAAGGACAACTTTGTACAAATTGGCGCCTGGCACAATAGTGGTTCATTTATTTTTTGTGCACAATAAACACTCCGGTCAGCGATTAGCTAGTGTGGGCGCAAAAAGGAGGTGATTGGTGCTTCATGGTTCGGTGATATGCAAACCATTGGGTCCAGTTGCCCGAAGTATTTTTCTGTTTCATGTTTTCTTAGACATCACATCAAGTCTTATTGGCACCCCGTTTTAAGTTTAAGATCGTTTCAATGCGGTTTTTTACATTTGATATGAGGCGAAATGCAGGGTTAGTCCGTGCACAAAGTCTGTGGACCTGGCACTATAAAGGGCGATTAATGCTGGCAATTGTAGAAAAGTTTATAGTGGTTTCAGCACTGTGTTTTTGCTTCTCCTGCTGCTTGTTGTTGCTGTAGGGTGTCCTGCTGCTGGTTTTGGATGATGAAAAGCTTTTGTTTGTTGAAATACAGTAAAGCCAACTCAATCCAGGATAGCCCAAGCCAACAGTATGCAAAGAGAAGGTAATTCAGGATCAAAGCATGAAGGGCTGCAGTGTAAACAGTGAAAGATGATTAGATATTCACAGAAACTGCAACTCAGGATACAAATGAATGCATATTCACAGAGATAGCTGAAATGTTTTGGGAAAAGAGTTAGAAAACTGCCTCAGGATCACTCTCTCTCCATAGTGCCATCTTAGGAGATGTGCACTCTTTGTTTTGGGTCCCATATGTGCTGAGGTGGCATGGTATGTGGCGATGAGGTCACTGCCATGTCACATGGGATCTTCCTACTTAGTTGGGATCTTCCTACTTAGTTAGGCTGACCAGGAATTGAACCCAGGACCTCTCAAAAAGAGGTGCCTAACCCCCTATGGTGCATACCACTAGGGCAGATAAGTATTCATGGAAAAACATAGATAATTTCATAGGCTCTACCTTAGGTATGTCAGTGCTCAGTCAACTCAGGAAAAGATGTTTTACTTCTGATTGAAAGGGGATTAAGGGGTCCACTCCATATCCTGATTGGGTGTTTGGTTCCATAGGTCAAAATGTGTTCTCACCACTTTTGGCTGGACCAATACTAAGATAAAAATGCATGGATGCTCAGTGCATCTCTAATACAACTAGAGTATGTCCCAAAGCAATGGAAAAGCACTTTTTCTTACTCCCCCCTTGTGCTGTGGTGGCCACCACTGTCGCATTTTAGGAAAAAGGGAATTTTTCTTGGCCTTTCCTTGGTTTCCACATCTACTTTAAAATACCTACAGTCTCCCTCACACTGAAAAATGGGCGCTCACCATGGCTGGCGTCCTTTTGCTGCTCTGATTGTACAGTTTCCTACAGAAGACTCAGCGCTCTTGGCGCTGCCGGGGCTCCTGTGGCTTGGTTGGGTTAGATTGGGAGCATGCCAAACATGTGCATATGCATCCCTTCCTCCAAGACGCAGCGTCGACACAACCCAAACGCAAGACACATTATACACACTCGCATGGGTTCTCGTAAACCTGCTGGCGACCTGTGACCTGTCTTAGGGCGTAGGGAGTCGAAAAGAAATTAATTTGCCCCTTGGTGGGGTCTTGGTTCTGCTCAGTCTCTCCAGGCACCTGCGTTTCGGCCCGAACACGGCCTACTCAGCGAGGCTGCGCGTGGGTATCTGCAGAGGCAGGAATGGGAGAATTATGGACGAATCCACGCAAAAACGAAGCGACGACACCAAAATCCGTCAAATGACGGCGCAGAATTTTTCTGAAACGACACACCTGAGCAGAATCCAATTGTGCATCTTCAGCACATTTTTATAGAAATTATAGTCATCTCTGGATTTTTTAAGTCCAGAAATTCATACGCATAAAATGGCGGCGCGCAGGAGCGACTCCTAGCGAAGCGCCGGAAAATGGAAAAATAATGGAATTATAAACGTATGTATCACGTAGTCTTGAAAATGACGAGACACATATTAATAAACAAACATACAGATTCCACCCACACTAATAGAAGCTTCAAAAATTCAAGAATTCGAAAATCAATTGAAAAGACTTCAATGAATCAGGTATAAACTACAGGTATGCTCGTCTTGCATGCCGCATACACATTGCTCGTCTCGAGTCTCCGTGACCGAGTCGTGTAGCAGCGTTAACAACGATAACCACGATAGGACGCGGTAGAGGGATTGATTAGAAAGATTGCAGATGATTAGCGGTCAGATCAGGGTGATTAGTCATACACACAAGTGCATAGCAACGTTCTTCGCGTGCGCCCCTTTTGTTTTCTCTCCTTGCTTCACTTCCCAGCGGTAGGTAAGGTAGGTACGCCCAGGCGGGGCCACCCCCTGGTGGAGTCAAGATTGTTGTGGAGATGGGCAGGTTTGCCCACGTGATTGTGCATAGTCGTGCATGCACACACGCATTAAAGGGTAGGCCACGCGAAGTGCGCACGGTAAACCTTGTTTAGGCTACCCAGGGGCTCCTCGGTACGTTCTTTAAGAGAACCTGAGGAGTCCCTTAACGCTTGCTTGCTTGATAAGGGTAGCTGCTCCATGCAGCGTGTTTGCGGACAGCGTATTATAGGGCACACTGAGAAGGGTATAATACCTGGAGTGTGCCTTGGTTCCTCCGCCGCAAACGCCCTTTCATTTGCCTTTGTTTTACAGGTGGGCAGGTAGGGTGAGTGGTGCAGCAGCATTTTTTTTATGCCCTGCTAAACAGGGGCGCAGCTCACACAAACAAGTAACTCCGCTCCGCCTGTGGCAGAGCAGGGAGTCCGACTTCATCGACATCTGCGCTTTGCACACGAGAGCACTCCTTCCCTCCAAGCCCTTGCAGGGGAAACGCGTTGTGGCGTCCCCTGTGAGGCCACAGTTGCTTAGTAGCGCTGTGTTCTCTTGTCATTTCACAGGTGGGTCGCTAGGACCCTCGAGAACTTCCTCTTCGCAACGCCAAGTAGAGTGTGCGTGTAGGAGTGGTAGTCCTGCGTGGGGGCTAGAGCCAGTTGCCCAGCGCTCGCCCACCAGGATGGTGCCACTGTAGGGTGTGTAGGACCTGTAGGGGGCGTGTCACTGTCCCACCCTTTTCCTGCAATTTTAGCTGGGTTGGTGGGCTGTGACAGTGGGTTAGGTTAGTGTTTTTGGCCACATAGCAAACAGGCGTTTTGCATGCCTTCATAGCTTTTGGCCACCCCTCCCTGTAGTAGACAGGTAGGTAGGGAAAAACAATACCTGGATTAACACTCTGGGTATTCCCCCAAGGTTTTGCGCCAGCACAGAAATTGGGCGCATAGGGGAGGGGAGACCCGGGGCGTACCCCGTGGCATCAATAAGCCAACCCTCCAGGTTCAGCAAGGGCGCAGACTTGGGTATAATTAGGACACCACTTCTGCGGCTTGCTCTCAGGACCTTAGGACTAGCACACTCACACATACGCTTTGGCAGGTAAGGGTAAGGTTCAGTCCCTAGCTTTATTCTTGGAGGCAAGCGTCTCGGCGAGCCTCAACAACTCACCAAGGTTGTTCTGGGACAAGTAGTCAACCAGAACTGAGTTTAGGCGTCCCTCAGGTAGAACAAATGCAGAGAAGGGCTCCCAGGTGGCCTCTTCGACTCCAAACCCTTCCCAGAGGGTGAGGAAGCGCCAACCCTGGCGATAGCGGTGGCGTAGGACAGACTTCACCAGGTAGAAGCCCTCCTTAGCCATCTCCTCGGCGTTCATGTCGGGGAGTTCACCTTCAACTTCCATAGGGCTGGCAGCCCCTTGTAGGTCCAGAGCGGCGATTTCCTCGTCGTTCAGCTCCCACTCCTCCCCACAGAGGTCTTCAGGATCATGGTAGCGCTTCAGGTGTTGAGCGGCGCACACCAGGGTCCCCCCTAGACGGGGAGAACACCGCACGCTGATACGGTGTCCATCCACAGATAGGATCTTGTACGGCCCGAAGTATGGGTCATCGCTGGTAGAGCGTGGCCAGGCGGGTAGTCGACTGTGGTGCACCAGCACCCAGTCCCCTTCTTGGTAGGTGGCCGGTACACGGTGCTTGTTCTTCTTGTTCCACTGACGCTCCCTCACTCTCTGGAGCATAGCCTTGGCCTTGTCCACCTTCGCTTGTTGCTCTTGGACCCATTCACCCACAGAAGAATGGGTGTCCTCTGGATAGGGGGCATGTAGGAACCATGCCGGGCGCCCCATGAATAGCTCATGTGGCGAGTAGCCAGTAGCTGAACTCTCTTGGGAGTTCATCATCAAGGATATGACGGGGAGTAGTCTCACCCAGTCTCTGGTGCGTTCAGTTTTGCACCATATCCTGACGTTCTCCTTCAGGACACGAATCTGTCGCTCACATAGGGGGTTGCTCGTGTGAGAGTAGGGAATCCCCGTAGATACCTGGACATTGAGGGACCTCAGGACCCTCTTGTACCAGCCAGTATCTGAGCGTACTCGTACGTCCTCATCGGAGTTGATCTCCTTGGGCGCCCCATAGACACAAAACCACTCCTCCAGGAGTATCTTGATAGTCTCGTCTCCGGTAATGTGCTTGGTACATGGGAACACCCTGGTAAACCTGGTCAACCCACAGGTTACCACGAGGGCGAAGTCATAGCCCCCGAACTTCGGCATCTCCGTGTAGTCCACGTATAGAACACTGTTAGCACAGTGAGGGATGGGCAGGGTCGAGTAGAGACCTCTGTCCCTGATATCCCCTGGTTTACAGGACCTGCACGGGCACTTGTCCACGATAGGCAGGAGCGTCTTCCGCAGCTGGTCGTCAGTCCACGTAGTGTGGAACCACTGCTTGAACAGCCTCAGGGTACGGTCAGCACCCACATGACCACTGGACTCATGGGTCCACTTCAGCAGCGCTGGGACTCGGTCACTAGGCACCACGATGCGGTCCTCGTGCCAGAGGTAGCTCTTGTCCCGCTTCCACTGGTCTTGGTTGACCAGGAGGGGTTCAAGGCGTTTCTCCAGGCGCCGGTAGATATCCCCAAACTCCTGTAGGTACTCCGATTGTTGGAGTCCATCCAGCGGGCGTATCATGGTCATGTTCAGGTCCAGGTGTACGTCCATACGGCTGAACGCTTCCTTAGCCAGCGCTTCAGACCGGGCACCAATCAGGGCGTCGAAGTTGTTGCGGCTGATGTAGTCGGCACACTCGTTCTTCACTCCCTGGATATGGTGTACCGTCAGCCGTAGTTGACTGAGGTAGGTCCACCAGCGACGTAGCTTGGCCTTCTCAGGTGGGGGGCCCTTCTGGAAACTGCGGACCGGTTCTTGGTCGCATAGCCAGACCACAGGGTTACTCCCCAACAGTCGTGCTTGTGAGGATAGCACCAGCATACCCGCGAGCAGTTCCTGCTCATAGGTGGAGTAGTTCCCCCTGGCCTGGTTCCACTTCCAGTTCCAGTGGCCCAGAGGTACTAGGACCCACTTGTCGTCAGGGTAGCTGTGCTTGAGGGTTCCATCTCGGTTGAGACCTTCCGTCCCCCATTGGGAAATGGCCGAGTCGAACTCCTCCTTCTCTAGTGCTTGCCATTGGAACAACGTTCCACCACCGCCCACATTGCTGGCGTCGGTCACCAGGATAATCTCCCCTTGTGCCCTAGGCACGCCCAAGCACTTAGCGTTGGCTACCTTGTCTTTGAGCTCGTCAAACGCTTGTTGCTCTTGTGGGCCCCAGCGCCAAGTAGTACTCTTCTTGATCAAGTCAGTCAGTACCGCGCTGGTGTAGGTGAAGTTTTTGATGTGGCGGCGATAGAAGTTGCACGCCCCAATGAAACTGCGTACATCATGAAGTCCTTTCTTGGGGTCTTCGTGTCGTACCTTGGCATCCATCAGGGGTTTGGCCTTAGAGGCCGCTGGGGTCCACCACCCATAGCCAACGTCAAACCCCAGGTACTGCATGGTCTCCTGCATGAACTCACACTTCTCCAGCTTGAGTCGTGTGTGGTTCTCCTGGCAGACCGCAAAGAACTCACCCAAGAGGATTAGGTGATCCTCCTGGGTATTGGTCCCGAGGCATACATCGTCGATGTGAGCCTCCATCTGGGCCCCACGGGATATGAGCTCCTGCACCTTAGGTCTCCTTCGTAGGATGGACAAGATCTTGTTCATCAGCTCTTGGAACAGAGCGGGGGCGTTAGCCACGCCGAATGGCATGACCTTCCACTTGAATACCCTCCCCTGAGGGGTGATGAAGGCCAGTAGTGACGCGTTCCCGTGGGGGGCCGGCCACGGGACGCTGCGGTGACACGCACAAGTGAGCAGGCAGGCAAGGCACTACGCTCACAAGGGCATCAATACGCCTGTGTCATGTGACAAAGCGTTTCAGAATCCTTGCCACTCTGCAAAGAGGGAACGAAAGTATGTACAGCAACACATCAGGATATGTACACATGGGGTTAAGACTGGACTGGGGTAAGGGCATCAAGGGACGATAGACACTCAGTCCCAACTCATATCCCAATCCCAGGTCCGACCCTCTCAGTGGCTGATGGGGGCGGGGGCTCAAACACAACCCATGCCCTGCTCAGTCCGGACCCTGAAACCCTGCCAATGGGAGAGGTGTCCCGCACAGCCACAGGCGAGTTCCTGGGAACCAATGGGTTCCAAGGCCAACCGACAGTGGCTCCCTATGCTCCCTTAACGGCAGGTCCCAACTCCACTCTGAGCCAGAGATATGGCCCCGCCATTATCACCCAGGAGTTGGTAGCTGAAAATGGGCTGTTTCAGCCCAAACTGAAATTGGCTTGAAAAACTCCAAAATTGACCCCTCGTCCGGACCCGCCAGAGGTAGGGACGAGGCAACTGACCCTATGCCCTTCGAGTACGAACTCCCTGGAGCCCTCACCCAACCTGGTTCCCTCTGAGGTCCCGGCATCAGGGCAACACGGATGAGTCAAGTGGGGTCATGATGCCAAAATCACCAAAATTGGCGTCATTCCCACGCGCGGCTCGCTCGGCCAAGGTGAGGCCAATGGCTCACAGGGTAGGAGGCAGGACCTAGGACTTATATCTGAGTGTACAACTTGGATTTAGGTCCGGGCTCCCTATGGGCTTAGAGAAATGGGGCCGCCAATTGACCACACGGAAGGGGGAAATTGGGGTCCCAAAATTGGGTCATTTTGGCTGCTTGAAATGAGCCAAAATTCGGTGTGCTCCCAATAGTATATCTCCACGCCGGCTTGGAGATCGGATCCGCCATTCCATACGTGATCCACCGGGAGTCCAACGGAGACTCCCATGCCCTTGGCTCTCAAAGATCTCCATGCCACTCGGCGTGGTGACGATCCCAATTGGGTCCACAAATGCAAAAATGGCAAAATTGCCCATACTCAATTTGGCCTAGCGCCTTGACGAAGGCGGCTCCGCTTCGCCCACGTGGTGTGTGGACCATGGGGACCATTACCCATAACACCCATGTCATATATGGTCCATTGGTCCATGCGTCCGGCGTGCACGAAGGTTAGAACATGGGGCACGGCGGGCAGCAAAAGTGGAAAAATGCTCAAAATGGCCAAAATTGCGCACGCTCATGGTTAGGGCAAATGAGGCACGTGCCCGACTTGGACCGGAGTGTGCCATAGGATTGATGTCAAGTCATATGTGTCCAACATATCTTTGGGGCGTCGCCCAACTCCTCCGGTATTGGGAATGGCAGGGTCGCCAAGTGAGCACATGATTTGGGATAGTCCCAAATCGCCAACATGGCGGCCACGGTATGCCAAGCCTAAGAGGAGTTATTCGCCGGGTCCAAGATATGTTGGCTACCGAAGTATGTACCCTCAGAACATACTTGGGTCATGATGTCAATTGAGCGTAACGTTGAGATACACGGTCGCCACTTGACATCATGACGAGCCAAAAATGGCAAAATTGACACAATGACACACAAAAGTGCCTTGAAAGGCGCACAATTATATTATAATATCTTCGGCTTGGATCGTGCAATCAACTAATCCTTCTAAACACAATGCCTTGACACCAATGACCTTCGATCCCACGTATGTGCTCCACTCTGGGCGCCTTGAAAGGTTACGAGCGCTGCTTCCCAAGTGGGCACATGAAAATATGGAAAAATGTAAAATACACACCTTGCTCCCAACGCATCGCTTCGGGATCACCACACAAGCTTCCCTTCACGAAGGTTAGGCTTGCAATTGACCGTAGGGAGTACGGAGAAGGGGCTTGCACAATATGAGGTCCATTGGCGGGCTTGTCTTGGAGCAATGGGCCCGCCAAATGGGCACGCAACACAACACATGGCACATACCAAATATTGCCCAAAAATGTAGCTCCCACCACGATATGTCATGCCCCTCCAAGGGCATAACTTTGTGTCAATCGCTCATAGGAACTCAAGGAGAGTTCCTATGCAACACCAACACTTGCGCGCTACACTCGAAAGTTATCTTAACGCACGCAATATCATGGTCATAGAGTTATAACGCAAACTCTACCCTCTTGACCATGATCCATTACACTAGCGCGCATGTGTAGAAACGCAAGGCATATGAAGCTTCCTAAATTACGTCGGGAGTATTGTGAATACATCCCACGTTTCCTTATCGTCAATACTCGCAAGCGGCACGAGATATGACCTTCACAAGTGGCCTCACGAATCAACTTTGTTTTGCCCATATCTTTAAGACAAATGGAGGGCAGGATAAAAGGGAAGTTGATTCGTGCATACGGAAGCACGTAGGTCCACTCGAAAGAGGTCAAATCAAGTGCGGGGATGTCGAAGTCGAAAATCCGATTTCGACATCCTGAAAAATTCGGATTAAGGTTGCGAGTATTAATTATGAAAACTGCGGAAGCATCCATGCAGTTCCTGGCGACTTTGGAGCCTTCGTCGCGGATAGCGTTAAAATTTCCATTATAAACAGTTAAACTGGCGGTTACGGTAAAGTCGCGAACCAACCGCCAGCCGTCAAAACAGTGAGTATCAGAACGGAAGCGTAAAAATTGACGGAAACAATATGAAAATAAAACCCTGTTGATTCCTGATATTCTGATACACAAATTGCCGCTGGCGGTGCATCGGATGCCGATGCGGGGCTTCACGGCACGGAACACGCCGTGCATGGGGTTAGTGGACCGGAGACCGGTTGTATGCCGTAACCTGGCCATGGGGTTCTGGGTACCGCTTCACCCCCCTCCTTAGAGCAAACCCTGGGGGGGCTCGATAACACCCACGCATGGCAGCGGGTACCCAGGACCACTCCCTGATAAGGGGGGGGGTGTCACATCCTCCCTTCAGTAAGTCACAGTAAGATAGGTATCCCACAGTGGGATAGGTATGCTGCTGTAGCAGCTCGTAGCACATGTATAGTATCAAGTATCAAGTCCCGGGTCCTGGCGGCGATTGTTCGGCATCCAAAGGACCCGTTAACCCATACCAGGCGCACCGGGTGCCGGCTGCTACGGTCACCACCACAGTGGCAGTGGCATACACGGCCAACATAGGCGACACACGACGGCCGAGGTGGCCCCACAAGTCGAGAGCGACCACAAAGATCCATCAGGCTACGCCAAGCTTCCCAAGGCCCGCCGACTGGGGAGAGTCCCCACGGGTCCTTCCTCGGGCGCACCATGTCCATATCCATACGACGCGAGTCCAGAGTGCCATAGTCGAACTCCTTACGAACCCCAAATCGTAAGGGAACTCCTCCTGAAGGGATCGGGCATCAAGGCCGTCTTTTCCCTCGCCCTACTACCACGAAGCGTGGCCATACATGAGGGAGTCCTCATGCAGTGTGGGCGGAGGCGTCGACTCCTCAAACCACCAGTTTCCCAGGCAGACTGACGGAGGTCAGGAGCACCGGAGGCCGCCATCCGAATGCAAGTGCGTCTGCAAATCGGTAGGCTCACACTGGGACTGACAGTGGCGGACCGCTGGGAGTGTAGTCAGGCAACTGGGCTTCCCGCCTGGCGCCATCAGGATCTCCACACACACAGCGAATAGGGCAACACGGTATCACGGGCACTCAAACAGTAGAATCTGTAATCAAGTACTGGTCCAGGCTGGACCAGGCTGTTAGGATATGTACACGGCGACTCAAGGCGCCTCTGTATCCCGATTCGTGGTGAAAAACAGTCCATCCCTCAGCGATGGGCTGATGACACTTAACATACAGATGCACATATCCTGGAGGGCAGAAAAACAAGCAACAATTTAAGTAAATAGGCGTGTAAACACACTCAGAACAGAGTGCCAAACCACGCCACGGTCAGGATAAGGCAAATGCAGGAGGATGGACAGGATAACGCCTGAGTTCAGGCATATATAGTCTCGAGACACACGTCGACTGGTCTGGACTCCGCAAATGCCATGGAACCAGACCACACACCAAAAAAAATCGCAATGCCGATGACAGCGGCATCCGTTGCGCAACGTCGTATGGGTTTCAAGGCCCCAAGAGCTCAAAAACATGAAGGTCAGTCGCCCACCTGGTTTCCCAAGGATTCAGCAGGGGGGGGAGTGACGAATAGTCGAAGAGAGGGGCCATCCTCCCCTGGATACAGCAGGGGGGGGTATATGGCCACTCCGTCACCGAAAGATGGAAGAGAGCAAGCAAGTAAGGGACGATTCGTCGGCCTCACAAGCGCTCAAGACGCATCAGGGGAGAGCTCAGGGCGCTGATCAGGCACCCCTGGCTGCAATCGCCCGGGTGAGTGCTGCCAAGTCCGAAACGTGGATCTTGGTCTTGTGCTTGCGGATGTATTCCATGAAGGGAGTATTGACCCGCGGCACAAACGAGGAGACGGGTTCCCAGGTGTCGTGGGACGGCCCATAGCCTCGCCAACGAACCTTGAACTCCAGACCTCCTGGTGCCGAGGCTTTCGGACGCTGGGCCAGGATCTTTTCGACAGTATAGTCGTCCTGCTCAGCATAGTCGTCGTCCGAATCGGCCTCATGTTTGGCGTAGTCCAGGGACACGTGTCGGCCACGGAGGTCGGGTTCCCGCACACGGAGTTGACTCTCGTGGCGCTCCCGGAACTGTCCGTGACCCACCTTGACGCGGTAGGTGTCCTCACCAATCCTGCGGACCACCTCGCCGGGTGTGAACCAGGTCTTGGTGCGGTGGGTGCCCATGGGGCGGGGTCTGATCACCCACACCGGGTCTCCCACCCTGAACTTCTGCGCTGTCGAGCTCGGGGCGGACTTCTGACGCTCAGCATGCTCCTTCTCGAGCTGCTGGCGGATGTCCCGCGCCGTTTGCTCTTGCCGCGCGAAGAACTCCTTGGCATCCATAGCCATGCCATCACCAGACAAGGGAAGTCCCCTACCCAGGGGGTCGCTGCCAAACAGAATCTGGTGAGGGGACAAACCGCCCGGAGTGGGGGTGTCATGATGGGCCTTCAGAGCAGGCCACATCTCCTCGAACCAGTTCCGCCGTGGATTGGTGATGTGGATCTTGCGCAGCTTCTCGAACAGCTGCCGTCCAGCCACTTCAGCACGGCCGTTAGACCGGCTGAGATAGGCGACGCTCTTGGCATGACGTATTCCCATGAGGGAACACATAGCCTTGAACCAGCCACCAGTAAACTGGGGCCCTCGGTCACTGCAAATGGTGCGGGGGATGTCAAAGACGGTCAGCCAATGACGAATCATCATGACTGCCACTTCCTTGGCAAGCAACCCCTTTTTGCGTGCCGGAACGGCTACAACGTAGCCGCTGTGGCGGTCCACACAGAGAACCACACAGTCAAAGGTCTCCTTGCCAATGTGCACTTCGGGCATGGAGAAGACGTCCATGGCCACGCTCTCCATGGGCTGGTCAGGAACCGGGGTCCATTGGGGTTCCCCCTTGACGTTCCGGTTGTCGGGATTGCAGGCCTGACAGACCGAGCAACCCTTCCTGACCTTCTTGATGGCGGTGTAGAGAACGATATGGTCGATCTCGAACCGACGCTGCATGTCAAGAGCTTGTTTCTTGACCCCTGGGTGCAGCATGTGGTGGTGCCAAGCTTCACACAGCTCGAGCACCCGGGACTCTGGGACTAGCAGCTTACCATTCCGGTAGAGCTTGCCATCTTCCTCAGTCAGCCCCTTTGGCCACTTCTGCCCGTCGTCAGGGTCGGTCACAGCCCTGTACTCGGCCGCAAAGGCCTCAGACTTGGCGTAGTCGTCGGTCCAGTCGTCCTGGAGGCAAGACTCTGGGAAGAGGTGCTTGTCGGACTCAGTTCCCACAGGGGGTGCCGGACCGGGCCTTCCGCCCGCGGCGCCCACAGGGGCGAGTACACTGACCGTTCTGCTCACCCTCGAAGCGAGGGGGGCATCTGCAGCCATGACGACGAAGCATTTAACATCCTCCTCCTCCATCAGGCGCTCCATTTCAATGATCCTCTTGGCTTCAGCGGTCTCAGCCTCATCGCCATGGGCAGAGATATCCTGCATGCCCTTGCTGGCGGGATAGGCCCACCTACTGAGACAGTCCGCCACGGTGTTATCCTTTCCAGGAATATAAACAACCGTAAGGTCGAACTTGGCCAAGGTCTCATGCCATCTTGCCCGTCGGGAGGCGGGACCTGAGGGGGTGTCCACGTGCTCCTTGTGCCACGACTGCAGACTCTGATGGTCGGTGCAGACGGTGACGGGATGGAGGGCTATGTACCCAGCCCATTTCCTGAGAGCCATGACGATGGCATACGCCTCCTTTTCACGGGGCGTCCACGTCCGTCTCTGGCCTTCCGCCAGGACTCGGCTCCAGAAGGCCACGGGCACGTGCCTCCCATCGTCAAGCACTTGCTCCAACACAGCCCCAATGGCGTAGTCGGAAGCGTCGGTGCGCAGGACGAACCCTCGGTCGGGATCCACGAGGTGCAGACCCACTGCGGATAGCAGCGCCTGCCTCATCCCCTCAAAGGCACGGTCAGACTCTTCAGTCCAGACCAGAGCCTTCTTGGACCCCTTCTTGGTCTCCTCTCGGTTGCCCTTGAGCATGGTCGTCATGGGGGCTGCATACTCGGCATACATTTTGATATACCCCGAGTAGTAATTGCAGAACCCCAAGTACGCCCGTAGCTCAGAGACCGTTTTGGGCTTTTCCCAGTGCTCGATCGCAGCCACCTTGCCGGGTATGGGCTTTCGCTGCCCGTTCCCGACTACGTGGCCAGCGAAGACCACCTCGCTTACCGCAATGGTGGCCTTGTCACTGCTGCCCGTAAGTTTGTGCCGAACCAGAAGGTCCAGCACTCGAGTGACGTCCCTCTCGTGTGCCTCCAGGAGCTCCTCGTAGCTCATGCTGGGGTCTCCGGACGCGATGATCACGTCGTCCACGAAGGGGTCCGCACAGTCGCGCACCGGCTCAAGCAGGTTCTCCAGCATCCGCTGAAAAGCCGCATTGCCGTTGGTGACGCCCATGGGCATCACCTTCCACTGGAGAGGTCCAAGTGGAGTGCTCATGGCTGTGCAGGCACGGGACTCTTCGGCGAGAGGCATCTGATGATAACCATGTTTCAGGTCAATCACCGTGAAGATCCTCCGCCGGTGTTGCTTTTGCAGCATGTCCTCAATGAGGGGCAGCGTATAGCTGTCGTGCTGCGTTTGGGCGTTCAGGCCGCGGTAGTCGACCACGAGCCGCCACTCACCGGCAACCTTCTTGGGGACGACGAAGCAGGGAGAGGCCCACTCGGAGTGGCACGGCTCAAGCCAGCCTCTCTGGATGAAGTCACGGAGGATCTTCTCCATGGCTTCTTTCCTCTCGCCCCTCAGGGCAAACTCCCGGTGGCGATACACACGGGGGTCCTGCTTCAGTCGTATCTTGGCCTCGCCATACGGTCCACGCACCGGTGGGGGGAACACAGGCTTTCCGCTGAAGAAGGTCTCGCCATACTTCTGCTTCAGCCTGGCCCTCAACGCTTGGATCTTGGGGCAGTCATCGGACTCCGCCTTGGCTTTTCCGGGCACTTGAACCACGGAGCTTACTTGAGGGGTAGCGACCCCGCTCGCTTTCGGCTCAGGTGGTCTTCCCAGGTGGCCCAAAGGGCCATCTCTGGTCTTGCCTCGGAACAGATCGCCGTAGGTGGGTGGGTTACCGCCAGGCGGCTCGTCTTGGCTGGACATGTGATCCAGCACCCTCTGCACGAAGGTATTCCCGTCATAGGAACCGGAGACGATTGAGTCCACTTCCCACCAGGCTTTGTCCTGGCCTTTGCCCTCACGCTGGTTTCCCCAGTCGTGAAAGGGCTGATCCATATACCCCTGAACCAGATCCCACTCCTCTTCAGTGAGGGGGTCTTCGGAGTCCGATTCTTCGATGTCAACAGGGGGAACCGCAAAGCATTGCCGCCAGGGCTCTGCTATGATGCGGTTGACACACACGAAGTCCGTGGTGTCGGCCTGATCAAGGCCCCCATCCACATAGTGGAATTCCGTTGGCCATCTCTGGGGTGGCATGGGCTGTCCCTTAGCGTCCTGATAGACACTCTCTCCAGCCGGTAGGACGACCTTGTTTAAGGTCATGTTGGTCAATGAGGCTACCCAATGTCGGGTACTTTCCTCCTCGGTGCATCCCATAGGAACAACCAGCACTGCCTTGGAGCGGTCCTTGCGAATCTTCGCTATCGCTCTTGGAATGTCCCAACGGGGGCAATGGATCCACATCAAGCCCTGATGCGGACCCCAGTGCTTCTTCCACGCAGAGTCCTGTGCGCTCCAGTACTTCTCACATACCCGAAGATGGGCGGAGGTTCCTGAAGAGAACGCATCCAGGGCCAGATCCGAAGCTCCCAAGTCCGCGACAACTCGGCTCGCCACTTCCGGCCTTACGCCGTACTCCTGGTTTGCAGAACCAGTTGGCTCAGTGTCCAGCGCGGCCACTTCGAGCTGATTGCGTTCGGGGTGGATCCATTGGCATTCCACATGGTGCTCAGGTGACGAAAGCCACGAGAGTTGGTCGTCCTGGTACAGGGTCATGGAAGCCTGGGCCGGGAGGACGCCGGAGTCCGTCTCCATCATGAAGTCGTACCCGACGATCATGTCCCAGTCCATCTCGGCCTCGTAGAAGCTACCGTGCAGGAGGATTTCCTTGCCGAGGTCTGGGCGGCTCAGTTCACGATGGTTCACGAACTGCAGCCCAATGGCCGCTTCCTTCGTGCCTCCCACCATGTACTGGCCGTTCGCCACCTTCAGCCTGACAGGTTTCCGACTGTCGGTAAGACACTCTGGCGGAAGCAGGCCAGCCTTGACCAAGCTGACTTGAGCTCCCGTGTCGACCAACACGTCGAAAACCTTTTCCACTTCCCCGCATAAGGCACGGACCTTGAGATGCAACTGTCGCTCGCGACCGACACGGCGCACGGCGTGCAAACTCAGGATCTCCGGCCGTTCCAGAAGCTCCACAAGCGACTGGTGCAGGTCGTGGACAATGGGCTCAGGCTGCCCATCTGCAGCATCCAGCTGCGGTCCGGGTGATCCTCCGATACTCTCGGATAGATCCTGTAGTACATCAAACACGTTCTTGGTTGCGAAGGACGGACGGGTGCAAGGGTTCGTGCCTTCACTTGCCCTCACCCCGCCTCCGCGACTGGGCGCCGGACCGGGCCTTCCGCCCGCGGCAGTCCCCTTGTGTTTACCGACTCCCGACAGGGGTGGTTCGGCGCTTCCCACGTCACCATCCTGCGACCGCCCTAGCTGGGGCCCTTGGCTGCAGGGGCTCCGCTAGGGGGCGTCGGTTGTGGAAGAGGGGGTGTGCTCCTCGGCCTCAACGTCGTTGACGCCCTTCTTTCTTCCCCCTTTACCTCCTCCTTTACCCTTGTTCTTGTCCTTGTCCTTGTTCTGGTCATTCTGGTTGTTCTCCTTGTTCTTGTTGTCCGATCTGGGGACCCAGTTCCTCTTGATCTCCTGGATCTCCTTAGCCAACTCGGTCCCCACCGACGACATCAGCTTGGCCAGCTCTTCCTTGTCCACCTCCATCTTGGTTTCCCGGATACCCGCAGGCGCACGCTTCTTCGACCCGTGCGCCTTCTTGTAAGCCTCCGTGTCGGCCTTGTGGACGGGGCATGTTCGGTGGTCATGGTTGAAGCCTTTCTTCCTCCCATAACACACGAAACAGCCCTGCGGGTGAGCTCGTATGAACTCCCCAAAGGACAGCGGAGGGTCGCCAATACGGCGAGGGTCCCTCTTCTCCTGCTTCTTCCAACCTGGCTGCAGGGGCTTCCAGTTTGCTGGCTTGGTCCCCGCGCTCAGGTTCTTGGCCACGAAGGCACACACGGCCATTTCGGCGGGCTCATCGTCGTCGTCATCGTCGACGAGAGTCTCATCGCCGCCGGCTCCCGCTGGGTCCATGGCAGATTCCCCGCCAGGCCCCTCGCCAACGTAGTTGACGTCGCGGTCGCCGGGCCTCAACCCGCGGGTGTGGTGGAGGTTTCGGTACTCCTTGAGTACTTCCTCGCCAACCCACTCCAGGATCTCGTCGCAGCTCATCCGCGCCGGGATGGGCTGCAGACGGATGGTCTGGCCGCTCAACTCACAGTTGTCAAGGCGCCAAATCGCGGTCTTCTCGCGATCGCCCGAGACGGTGATGAGAAGAGCGTTCCGCAGGGAGTGCCGTTTGACATCCCGGGCCACGTTCTTCTTCGCCCAACTCACCACGTTCGTATGATACTCCTTGGGGAGCATCATTTTGACCGTGTGGTTGGACTTGGCCCTCTTGGATTCCTCCTTGGTGACCCTCTTGATCCATGCTTCCGGTAGCATGGAGAGCAGGCGAGCCTGCTCGTCACCCTCGTTCCAATCCTCCACGTTGCGGCGGAAGAGGGTGTATTTCCCTCGGAAGTCACGCCATTCCCGTAGGCGGATCTCCCGTCCATCATGCTCAAGCTTGATGGACTTCCAGCGCTTGGCAGCCACCTGCGGAGCGTCCACCCGCTCCTGCTCGTTGAGCCACTTCTTGGCGTCCTTGAGGGTCTTGATTTTCCCCTCCTTGGTCGCCACGAAGTATAGCTCGCCGAGCACTTCCGGCAGGCGGTACCTGAACCGTTTGAAGACATATCTCTCCGCATCCGCGGGAGGTTGGTCTTCAGTGACGGCCAGCCCCCAATCGTCCAGCTTCTCCAAGAAGCGGTCGAGGTTGAGGGGGTTGCCATCGTACATGGGGGGCTTGATGTCCTTCAAGTCTTCCCACACGGCGGCGTCCGCGGCCTTAGAGACCATGAACGCCGGCCGCGAGGTCGACCGAGGTTCCCATCGGCCTCGCCCACGGACTCCCACGGCCGCCACGTCCATCTCCTCCATGGAATCCCTGTGGCTACGCCGCGGTTCCTCCACGTACGCTGAACCGAAATGTTCACGCCGTACTGCATCCATGTACGCATCCTCATCACGGCGCCGGCGGCTGCGTTCAGCGGCCTCCCGTCGTACACCACGCGGCGGGCTGATGTCGAACTCCTCCAGGTCCAGGTCCAGGTCCAGGTCCTCACCTTCGCCGACATCCCACTCCACGTCTCCTCTGGGGACCTCATCCCTGAGTCCACCATAACGTCCTCCAGCCCTGGGGATTGGTGCCGGGGCTGGTGCCGGGCGTCGGGGGCGTACAGGCGTCCGCGGTGGGGCACGGCGGTTGTGGTAGTCCGCGCTGAGCCACTCATCGCGCCATTCCTCACTGCCACTGCCGGGCGGCACGCGCTCGTTGCGGCGGCCCGCGCTGTGGTGAGAGGGGGCGGTGAGAGAGGGGGCACTGGCGCTGGGGCGACTCCTGGGGGCTCCGCCGGGGGCGTGGGGTCTGCCTGGACCTGGTCCGGGTCCCCAGCCGTCGTCCGACGAGCCAGACTCCAGGGGTGGGTGGTCGCTGCCGACTCTCCCACGGGCTTCCAGCGCATCCAGCCTCTCCTGCAGGCCGCTGACGACGTTGGTCAGCGACTTGGTCTCGGCCCTGGCGATGTCCAAGTCCTTCTGCGCGCGCGCGGCGACCGTGGAGATGCGAGCCATCTCGCTCTTGCCCGTGTCTACCTCCAGCTCGAGCAACTGGACTCTCCTGCGGAGGTAGACAATCCACCGCCAGGTGGCATCCGGGACACCGTTCCCTGGTGGGTCGCCGGGGTCCCCAGGGGGTCCTCCAGGAGGGCCCCCGCCGGGTCCGCCCGGTCCAGGGGGTCCTCCCCCGCCCGGTGGTCCGCCTCCAGGGGGTCCACTTGGTGGGCATCCTCCAGGGGGTCCTGAAGGTCCTCCGCCAGGGGGTCCCGGTGGGTCTCCGCCGGGTCGCCTCGGTGGGTCCGAGGATGGGCGCCTCCTCGTGATGCCGAAGTCCATGTCGTCATCCTCGTCCATGTCGCCCCACCTGGGCGTCTCGGTCACGGAGGACTCGGAGCTCCGGTAGGGAGGAGGGGGATCCTCATCCTCACCTTCCATGGGGACGTCTCCGCCACTTCCGCCCGTCCAAGCCACCACTTGGCGATGTCGACGGCCTCGTTCATCCCCGTCACTGGCGGTGAAGAAGGGGTCACTGTCGTGGGGGTGCCCACCCGCTGGCCTCCGCGGCCTCTCGGGGGTCTTCCCCTTGCCCTTCCTCCGTCGACGGGCGGTGATGCTACCGCTCCCACTGCTGCCCGTGTCCGCCTCATCCAGCTTCATCCTGGAGGAGGCGTCCCCTTCGAAAAGCCTTCGAAGGGTCTCCACTCGCGATCCTCCCGGGGGAGTCTCGTGGCGGAGTTTGGCCTCTGCCTCCTCCATTGCGGCGGCGGTGGCTGCGGCAGCTCGCGCTTCGGCCTCTTCCCGAGCACGAGCCGCCTCGGTCTCCCGGGCCTGCAGCAGCTGCGCCTTCTGCGCCTCCAACGCCGCCAGCTCCGCCTCCGTCTTGGCCTTCTCCTCAGCGACCTTCCGTCGCGCGGCCTCGATGGCTTCCTTCTTGGCGGCATCCTCATGGGCCTTAGCCGTCGCTTCGGCGTGGGCCCTTTCCTCCGCCTCCTTCTTTGCCCTCTCTTGGGCAAGCGCCTCCCCCAGCGCCTTCACCTCGGCCTCCTTGCAGGCAATGGCCTCCTGCGTCAGGCGGGCTTCCTCGTCGGCTGCCGCCAACTCACCGTTGACCTGGGCAGTCGCTACCCCATGGGCGGCCACGGCCGTGAGTCCAGCCGCAATGGCCGCCACGGTCTGGGTGTGGATGGCCATGCCATGCGCCCACTGCGCGGCTTCCTCCTGGGCGATGCCGGCGGCGCCCTCCACAGCAGCGCTGTACTGCTTGGCCCGTTGCCGGGCAACCCGACGGTTGCAGGGCACCCCACAGGCGCGCTCACAGGCGCGCGCCACGTCCCTTTCGGGAGCGACGCTGCTGCTGGAGCTGGCCTGGTCGGCCGGCGTCCTCCCGCAGTGGGCCGACTCGATGTCGCTGCTGGGGCCTGCTGAGACCTGCCGGGCCCTCAGGAGCAGCGGACGGGGTTTGGCCTGGGTCTGCTTGGCGACTTGGATGTAGTCGCCAAGGGTGGTGGAGCCGGGGTGGTGTCCACCATTGGGCCGTTGGGGACTGGGGGCTGGGGTTCCGCCCTTGGCGCCTTGGGCGGCTTCGGCAGCCAGGGACTCCTGGTACTCCCGCCACCTCCGGTCCCTCTTCTTGTCCCCGGCGGACCTCTTCTCCGTCGCCGGAGACGCGCTGCTGCTGCCCTGCAGCCTGCGCTCGTTCCCCGGTTCCGGGAACTTCTTCTCGATCACGTCCCACAGGAAGACGTTGATCGAGGCGCCCGACGGGTAGGCGTTGGGCTCCTCGTCCTCCTCAATCCCGTCGGGACGCAGCCCTTCCCCGGGCCTGTCCGGCCGGGTCCACGCCCTCCAGCGCCTCTGCTGGTGGCGGTACTCGTACCCCTCCGCCCGCAGCCAGTCCTCCACGGCCTGCAGGCGGTCGGGGGCGATGTCCGTGCGGAGCTCGAAGCTCCTGGGCATGCCCCCTTCGCACTGGGGGTTGCTGTGGCGGTAATGCTGGTCCCAAACCAACCCACGCAGCAGGCGTGCTGCATGGGGGTGGGGCCGCGGCCACGTCCTGCCCGCTTCCTGCCAATTCACCATGGCAGCGGGGGCGTAGATGGTCTTGAAGTCCTTGATGTGCACTCGTTCACCTCAACGAACTGGTTGTGGTTGTTGGGGAGGGTGCTGCAGCACTGGATTGGAAGTGCGGCTGGTGCTGGTCAGCCGGTGGTTGTGGAGGTGGTTGACGCGGCCTTGCTGGTCGGCCGGTGGGACTCCGGGTCGGCCGATGGGGCTGATGCAGGAGTCCTGGTCTGTGCACCTCTTTCACGGCTGCTGCGCGGTCAGGGCGGTGCTCTTGACGGCGCTGCGGGCTCCGTGACGAACTCGGCGCTGTCGCTGAGTGGCGCTGCGAGCTGCTGCGCTGCGCTGCGAGACGCTGCGCTGCGCTGCGAGCTACGAGCTGCGCCGCGCTGCTGCGACGCGCTGCTCGGGGTTGGTGGCCCCGAGTGGCACGCGAGGGTTGGGTAACCCCGCGGCGGTGAAACGCTTTTGACGCGTTCCCGTGGGGGGCCGGCCACGGGACGCTGCGGTGACACGCACAAGTGAGCAGGCAGGCAAGGCACTACGCTCACAAGGGCATCAATACGCCTGTGTCATGTGACAAAGCGTTTCAGAATCCTTGCCACTCTGCAAAGAGGGAACGAAAGTATGTACAGCAACACATCAGGATATGTACACATGGGGTTAAGACTGGACTGGGGTAAGGGCATCAAGGGACGATAGACACTCAGTCCCAACTCATATCCCAATCCCAGGTCCGACCCTCTCAGTGGCTGATGGGGGCGGGGGCTCAAACACAACCCATGCCCTGCTCAGTCCGGACCCTGAAACCCTGCCAATGGGAGAGGTGTCCCGCACAGCCACAGGCGAGTTCCTGGGAACCAATGGGTTCCAAGGCCAACCGACAGTGGCTCCCTATGCTCCCTTAACGGCAGGTCCCAACTCCACTCTGAGCCAGAGATATGGCCCCGCCATTATCACCCAGGAGTTGGTAGCTGAAAATGGGCTGTTTCAGCCCAAACTGAAATTGGCTTGAAAAACTCCAAAATTGACCCCTCGTCCGGACCCGCCAGAGGTAGGGACGAGGCAACTGACCCTATGCCCTTCGAGTACGAACTCCCTGGAGCCCTCACCCAACCTGGTTCCCTCTGAGGTCCCGGCATCAGGGCAACACGGATGAGTCAAGTGGGGTCATGATGCCAAAATCACCAAAATTGGCGTCATTCCCACGCGCGGCTCGCTCGGCCAAGGTGAGGCCAATGGCTCACAGGGTAGGAGGCAGGACCTAGGACTTATATCTGAGTGTACAACTTGGATTTAGGTCCGGGCTCCCTATGGGCTTAGAGAAATGGGGCCGCCAATTGACCACACGGAAGGGGGAAATTGGGGTCCCAAAATTGGGTCATTTTGGCTGCTTGAAATGAGCCAAAATTCGGTGTGCTCCCAATAGTATATCTCCACGCCGGCTTGGAGATCGGATCCGCCATTCCATACGTGATCCACCGGGAGTCCAACGGAGACTCCCATGCCCTTGGCTCTCAAAGATCTCCATGCCACTCGGCGTGGTGACGATCCCAATTGGGTCCACAAATGCAAAAATGGCAAAATTGCCCATACTCAATTTGGCCTAGCGCCTTGACGAAGGCGGCTCCGCTTCGCCCACGTGGTGTGTGGACCATGGGGACCATTACCCATAACACCCATGTCATATATGGTCCATTGGTCCATGCGTCCGGCGTGCACGAAGGTTAGAACATGGGGCACGGCGGGCAGCAAAAGTGGAAAAATGCTCAAAATGGCCAAAATTGCGCACGCTCATGGTTAGGGCAAATGAGGCACGTGCCCGACTTGGACCGGAGTGTGCCATAGGATTGATGTCAAGTCATATGTGTCCAACATATCTTTGGGGCGTCGCCCAACTCCTCCGGTATTGGGAATGGCAGGGTCGCCAAGTGAGCACATGATTTGGGATAGTCCCAAATCGCCAACATGGCGGCCACGGTATGCCAAGCCTAAGAGGAGTTATTCGCCGGGTCCAAGATATGTTGGCTACCGAAGTATGTACCCTCATAACATACTTGGGTCATGATGTCAATTGAGCGTAACGTTGAGATACACGGTCGCCACTTGACATCATGACGAGCCAAAAATGGCAAAATTGACACAATGACACACAAAAGTGCCTTGAAAGGCGCACAATTATATTATAATATCTTCGGCTTGGATCGTGCAATCAACTAATCCTTCTAAACACAATGCCTTGACACCAATGACCTTCGATCCCACGTATGTGCTCCACTTGGGGCGCCTTGAAAGGTTACGAGCGCTGCTTCCCAAGTGGGCACATGAAAATATGGAAAAATGTAAAATACACACCTTGCTCCCAACGCATCGCTTCGGGATCACCACACAAGCTTCCCTTCACGAAGGTTAGGCTTGCAATTGACCGTAGGGAGTACGGAGAAGGGGCTTGCACAATATGAGGTCCATTGGCGGGCTTGTCTTGGAGCAATGGGCCCGCCAAATGGGCACGCAACACAACACATGGCACATACCAAATATTGCCCAAAAATGTAGCTCCCACCACGATATGTCATGCCCCTCCAAGGGCATAACTTTGTGTCAATCGCTCATAGGAACTCAAGGAGAGTTCCTATGCAACACCAACACTTGCGCGCTACACTCGAAAGTTATCTTAACGCACGCAATATCATGGTCATAGAGTTATAACGCAAACTCTACCCTCTTGACCATGATCCATTACACTAGCGCGCATGTGTAGAAACGCAAGGCATATGAAGCTTCCTAAATTACGTCGGGAGTATTGTGAATACATCCCACGTTTCCTTATCGTCAATACTCGCAAGCGGCACGAGATATGACCTTCACAAGTGGCCTCACGAATCAACTTTGTTTTGCCCATATCTTTAAGACAAATGGAGGGCAGGATAAAAGGGAAGTTGATTCGTGCATACGGAAGCACGTAGGTCCACTCGAAAGAGGTCAAATCAAGTGCGGGGATGTCGAAGTCGAAAATCCGATTTCGACATCCTGAAAAATTCGGATTAAGGTTGCGAGTATTAATTATGAAAACTGCGGAAGCATCCATGCAGTTCCTGGCGACTTTGGAGCCTTCGTCGCGGATAGCGTTAAAATTTCCATTATAAACAGTTAAACTGGCGGTTACGGTAAAGTCGCGAACCAACCGCCAGCCGTCAAAACAGTGAGTATCAGAACGGAAGCGTAAAAATTGACGGAAACAATATGAAAATAAAACCCTGTTGATTCCTGATATTCTGATACACAAATTGCCGCTGGCGGTGCATCGGATGCCGATGCGGGGCTTCACGGCACGGAACACGCCGTGCATGGGGTTAGTGGACCGGAGACCGGTTGTATGCCGTAACCTGGCCATGGGGTTCTGGGTACCGCTTCAGTAGTTCCTGCGCGTTGGGCGTCAGGTCCACTTGCCAGAATCCACTTCGCTTGTCCATCTTGGTCTTGTAGCGACAGGAGGCTATCTTCTCCAGGGTAGACTCCATATTGGGAATGGACCCTGAGTGGTTCAGCGTCTTCTTGTTCAGCTCTCCATAGTCCACTACCAGCCGTTTGGCTGTAGACCCAGGTTTAGCCACCAGGAAACAGGGGCTGCAGTGTAGGGGGTAGTCCCCATCCTTGTACTCCAGGACTAGGCCAGCGTCGATACATTCTTGTATCTGTCGTTCAATCTCGTCGGCCTGCTCTTTAGGAGCTGGATAGGGTCTCCTCCGGATCTTGTGACCCACGAACTCGGGTTTCAGCTTGAGGTCCATCTGTACCAGCTTGTCGCATGAGGCTGGAGGGGGTAGTTCTCCGAACACCTCCAGATAGGTCCTTATCAGCTTTTGTACCCGCGGGTCCAGTACCTTGATCTTGTCCTCCATATCCTCGTCGGAGTGGAAGTTGCTTGCCCCTTGAATAGAAGTCGGGAGGTGGTCCTCCACCGACTCTTCGCCCGCGGTAGCATCCTTCAGCCCTTGGTAGGCATACAGAAGGTCTTGCTCAACCATCTCCGGTGGACGATGGCAACATAGGCACGCTTTAGGGGGTTCACATACACATTCCTCCGAGAGGTCGTCCTCATCTGGGGTCCTCACATGGGCACCCCATACGCTCTTCATGAGCTTGAGATCTACCTCCCTTTGCCAGGTGGTGATCTTCTGTTCGAGGTCCTCCTTCAGTTGGGATAGGTCTCCCATACGTCCTTGCTTCAGTGGCCACGAGCTGCGGGTAGGCTTCGCGTAGCATAGCTTTTTCGCCACCAACTTCCTCTTGGAATCCACATACTCCCTGAGCCTGGATCGAGGGTCCAGCTCTTCATCCACGGGGTCTTCCACCCTCATGGAGAGTAGGGGTTTTAGTGGGGCGACGTACTCGGCATTCTCCACTTCTTCCACCGCAGTCTGCACGAAGAAGGCGTCGTGCTCAGTTTCGTCGTCTGAGTGGATAGAGCTAGGTAGCTCAGATAGTCCACACTCAGAGACTCCATCAGGAACAGGTACATGACAGGGAGAGTTGGGGGCGTTGGTGTCAGTCACGACGTACTCATCTCCTCCGGGTGTAGTTTCAACCGCATCTTGAGGTCGTAGACGATCCTTCAAGTCACCCAAGGCGAGTCCATCGCTTTCTCGTTGTATAGCCTGGACCAGAGTAGGGTCCAGGTCTTCCCAGGGGATGGTGGTAAGACTTCCGTCCACCACGCTGAGCATACTCCCCCATCCGGGCTTCCCAATGGGCGTCTTGCGTCCCAGAGGCACGTAGATGGCCTCATCAGGTAACCGCACAGAGCTGATAGTCAGCTTGTCAAGGAGGGTTCGCCAGTACTCGTTGCCCCCATGGGCTCCCCAATCGGGGGAACACAGGACCATACGGGAACGTTCCAAGGCCACCTTGGTCAGCACCTTCCCCAGTTCACTGAATCTGGGGTTCCCGTAGGCCATCCCGAAAGAGGGCCAGTAAAATTTGTAGCTGCAGTTCTTCCCCTTGCTGCAGTATAGGTCCAGTACATGCTGCTTGTCGCTGGCGAACAGTTCCACACTTAGGTCTTCTCGAGAGTAACCCAACTCCTTCAGACCTTGGTCTAGGACTTCCCCAAATAGTTGATAGTCCTCAGTTTTGGAGGCCGCCATCATGTTCGAGGGCTCCTCCTTCGATAGTCTCAGGTAACTCGAGGTATGTTCCGACTGCTCCAGTGGCACAGATTCTCTGCCACTGCCGTGGTCCACGTACAGGAGGTAGGGCGCTTGCAGCGTCAGGGATTGTATCTGGGAGTGCTGCACGAAGAAGTCAGTGCCCAGTACAAAGTCGAAGGCATCAGTGTCCATCACATAGAACCGATGGGCGACAGTTTTGGAGCCCATAGGTACCTCCACTTCGCAGTCCCCGCAGCTGTGCACCACATGTCCATCCCCCATCCGTATAGCGGCGGTGGTCATGGTGTTCTTCAGGCTCCCACAAGGTAAAATTTTCTTGGCCACTATCGATATTGTGGCTCCAGTATCCAGGACCCCCAGGTATTCACGTCCCCCTAGTCGGATACGTACCCAAAACACCAGGTCTTGGGTGCCACCAGAGCGTCCCCGTCAGAACTCCGCGGGACAGGTCACCTCGAACCCCTTGTTCCGCAATTTGCGGGCCATCCTCATGAAACGGCTTCTTTTCTTGGCGTTGCCGTCGTCACCACCTTCATGCTCACGCTTGGCTCCTTGTTCTTGCTGGGCCTGCGTCTGTGAGCGTGTGGTAGGTCCAGACTGCCCTCCAGAGGGCTCGGAGTTCCCCCCTGGATTAGGGTTGGGGTTACCTCCGTTCTTGTCCTTGTTCTTGTTGTCGTTCTGGCGATTAGCGCCTCCTCCTCGTCCGCCTTGACCCTTGTCTTGACCACCTTGACCACGTCCTTTCGACTTGCCCTTGCCGGAGTCGTTGCCTTTGGCCTTGCCTCCACCTTTGCCTGAGCTTTTGCCAGGATCTTCCCCCTTAAGCTTCGCCGATAGGCGTTGGTTATGGTAGCACTCGTCCTCATAGTGCTTCCGCTTACCGCAGAATGCACACGTGATGGTGCAGCGGTAATGATCCGGCATCTTCACCTTGGCGCCGGTGATCTTTTCCTGCTGCTTCCCCTGGACAACAAAGCAGTCTCGCTGCTCGCAGTCGGAGGCATGCTGCAGGTGGCCCTGTTCATCTCTGGCATCACACCAGAATAGCTCCTTCACGTTCTCCATTAGGCGGGCGTGGGCGTGTTTGGGGGTAGTCCCCTGCCCAGGTCGGGACCCTTGGTACCCTTTGCCTCCAGAACCTCCACCACCAGGACGGTAGTGGTTTAGGTGTTGGTCGCTCTCCTTCTCCAGCGCCATCTCCAGGAGCAGCACGCATAGATCCTCGTAGCGGAGGGATCTAGCCTTGCGCTCAGCCGTCAGACGGCACTCGTCCCATAGCTCACGGGGGAGCTTGGAGCACAACCAAAACAGCAGGTCGTCGCTGCTGTAGGAACCGGGCGTCAGTCGTCCAGCCCAGTGGTCCAGGTCCGCCAACAGCTCGGAGACCCTGCCGGGTTTGGGGTTGTTGGGCAGGACGGGCAGGTTCTGGATCTCGGCCCGGATGGAGAGGTCGGTCTCGTAGGTTGGGTACTGCCTCTCCAGGGCAACCAACACGTCGGCAAAGGTGGCGGAGTTGGTGACGATCTGCCTGACCTGCTTCTCCAGGTACTTCGTCTTGCAGCACTGCAGGAGCAGGTCGCACTTCACTCGCCCACTCGCGTGGGTTTGGCCGGTCAGTCGTAGGAACCGGCCAAAGTTCTCAGCGAACTCGCTGAGGTCCTTGCCTGTGAATTCAGGCACGTTCACCACTATCTTGGAGGTGGCAATAGCCTTCGCCTCCTGGGCTCGGCGTCCTTCAGGGCGTCGGGTCTTCTTCTTCTTCTTCTTCTTCTTCTTACCCTTGGAGTCCTGGGGGTCCTCAGGGTCTTCGTCATCCGATGGCGAAGAAGAAGTCATCGAAGGCGGCCCATCATCGGAGGGGTCTCCGCCTAGATCACTGGAGCCATAAGGCTCCACGTCCACCATAGCCCTTAGGGCTGTCAGCCCCAGCTGGTCCAGCTCGGCCCTCGTCGAGTTCGTCACGTGACTGTAGGGCGGCTGGGCTGTCCTCGGGACGAATGGGCTTCTTGGTACTGCTGCAGGAGTCGGCATCGGTCGGCTCCTCAGGCTCCCCAGGGTATTCGTCAACCCTGCCGCCAGGTGGTTAGCCTGTACTCGGTGGGGTGACATCCCCACTGTCGTAGGTGACGCATGGGACGGGATCATCAGGGGCTGCAGTTTCTCCCTGATCTCTTGCGTGAGGTCGCTCACGATTTTCGAAGTGGCTCCTTGGAGCACCTCGTTGATCTCCGACCGCGTCAGGGACCTGTTGGAGGATCTTCTACTCCTGCCTCCCAGAGACTCTGGTCCTCTCCTCAACCCACTCAGGGGTGCATACCCAGGTGTACACCCAGGAGCATACCCAGGAACTTCCATGTAGGTTCCCGTGGCGTGGAGTGGATGGGGATGGTCAGCCGCATACCAACGCGGCGCAGAGCTGGAAGCCACCGGCTCACTGGCAGTAGTTGCCTCAAGGAGCGCAGTGGTAGGTGGGCCCATGCCATAGGCGGGGTAGTGAGGCATGCCAGTAAAGCCTGTGCCCTCTGCCATAGGCTGGTTGGTTGTGGAAGTGGATGTAGCGGCGGCTGGGTGTGTGGTGGTTATGGGAGAGGGTGATGCTTGGAGGCCAGAAGCGCTTGGTGCGCCTTCGAAGGTAGGGATATCCGTCGGGTCTTGCCCTTGCTCCTCTCCTTCGTCTGCTCCTTCTCCAGCATCCTTCTCGCTCTCGTTTCCTCTCTTCCTCTTCACAGGCTGAGGCTGAGAGACCATTTCCTTCACCGACAGGGCCCCAAAGGCCGTCTGGAGGCCATCCAAGGAGTCCTCCGCCGTATCCATTGGCCCATGTAAGGGCTCCACCGAAGGTACAGCGTCAGGCGCCGGCCTTGCCGGTGTCTCTGGCGCTGGCGCTGTGTTCACCTCGGCGTCCACTCTTCCTGGATCCATCTTAATCCGCCCTTCTGCTTTTGTTTGCCTGCTCGGAGCACTGGTTGTACGGCGCGGGGTCGCTGCCGGTGCACAGAGACAGGCTGCCTCTTGCTACCAGAAAAGTTTATAGTGGTTTCAGCACTGTGTTTTTGCTTCTCCTGCTGCTTGTTGTTGCTGTAGGGTGTCCTGCTGCTGGTTTTGGATGATGAAAAGCTTTTGTTTGTTGAAATACAGTAAAGCCAACTCAATCCAGGATAGCCCAAGCCAACAGTATGCAAAGAGAAGGTAATTCAGGATCAAAGCATGAAGGGCTGCAGTGTAAACAGTGAAAGATGATTAGATATTCACAGAAACTGCAACTCAGGATACAAATGAATGCATATTCACAGAGATAGCTGAAATGTTTTGGGAAAAGAGTTAGAAAACTGCCTCAGGATCACTCTCTCTCCATAGTGCCATCTTAGGAGATGTGCACTCTTTGTTTTGGGTCCCATATGTGCTGAGGTGGCATGGTATGTGGCGATGAGGTCACTGCCATGTCACATGGGATCTTCCTACTTAGTTGGGATCTTCCTACTTAGTTAGGCTGACCAGGAATTGAACCCAGGACCTCTCAAAAAGAGGTGCCTAACCCCCTATGGTGCATACCACTAGGGCAGATAAGTATTCATGGAAAAACATAGATAAATTCATAGGCTCTACCTTAGGTATGTCAGTGCTCAGTCAACTCAGGAAAAGATGTTTTACTTCTGATTGAAAGGGGATTAAGGGGTCCACTCCATATCCTGATTGGGTGTTTGGTTCCATAGGTCAAAATGTGTTCTCACCACTTTTGGCTGGACCAATACTAAGATAAAAATGCATGGATGCTCAGTGCATCTCTAATACAACTAGAGTATGTCCCAAAGCAATGGAAAAGCACTTTTTCTTACTATTGTAAATTGATAATCTTCTTCGTCAAATGTTGAAGTTTTTTTAATGCTTTGGGTTCATTATTGAAATTGGAACTACAGCAACAGAAATTTTTTTTGAAATCTAGTGTTTTGGATGCGCAAATCTAAGCGCCGATGTAACCAATGGTCGAAAGAGGTTCCTAAACCACCCAAGAGGGCTACACATTAATAAAAAAAGGGTGCCGCGAGTGCCAAAGCAACCATCCCTATTTCCGTACGTGTTTTCCACGCCAAAGAAACCGAGCGACAAGTAACGCGTCGTGTGTGATAGCTTGAGAAAGATGAAAAGCAGGTGTCACAGCAATATAGTCTTTGGAATAATGCAACTTTACATGTACCTATCGACCACCGCGCTAAGATGTGCAGCATATCAACACATGTCGCGCGCACATGTAAATGACTTTCTAACTCTAATCTGCCGCACTTGTTGAGCACTTTTCAAGCCTTCAAATGCATCGAGCGTTCTTTAAACTCATCAGGGTGCCGAGTTCTCTTTAAAAGTTTGGTCCCTTTGCAGCCGTCGAAAAGATTTAGAAGTCCGGCCCGGCCCAAAGCCAACCATGATAGAGAAAGCGCTTACAACCTAATGGACGAACGCACTGATGTTGTTGTCACACCTCCTACATCAAGGATAACAACTGAGGCTGCAGTGATGTGTGAAAGTATTGTGCATGTATTGAATGGGTCATTGAAAGACATGGTGGAAACCCTTAGAAAAACACTATGAGTTCGTGTTTCGCCTTGCATAGAGAATGGAACCACATAGAGCGGTAGCCTCCGGCAATGGCTTCAATTTGTTCAAGAAACTCTCAGGCCCACATTAGAAAAGTTATCACACGAACCCGCATGCATTTGAAATGAGATAAATAGGTCCGCGGGAAAACAAGTATGTAGCCAAACCAACAGCCAAGAGGCGGGCAAGTCGCATGAGAGAACCACCTACGGGGAAGGACAACCCTGCGGCAAAACTTGCAACCAATTCAACAAATTCTTGAAGAGTTGAAAGCTGGAACTTTAGATATCGTTCATTTATGATAAAAACTTCCTCTCAATCAACTGGTCCACTTCGATTTTTCGCTGCCAGGGCCGGGGAAAAAAATCGGACCTCATCAGAAACAGAATACATAGAGAGTTAGTTTCTAAGTGATGCGTGCCTGGGGATTACGCCTACAAGAGTGAAACTCAAAGGAATTGACGGAGGCCGGCACAAGCAGTGGAGTATGTGGTTTAATTTGATGCAAGGGCAAGAACCTTACTGGAACTTGACACATTAAGAAGTTTGTTGATAAAGAAATGTGCCTTTTGGAACCTAAATACATGTGGTGCATGGTTGTCGTCAGCTCATGTCGTGAGATGTTGGGTTAAGTCCCATAACGAACGCAACCACTGTCTTTAATTACCGCTTTCCATTCTCTAAAGAGACTGCCAAATGTCGGCCAAAACGACCATTGAGTAGAGGTTTTTTCAGTTTTTGAAGAGGTTGCCGCCGGTGTACTATTACTACTGGTCACTTCCACAGCCGGTTGCAAACCTTAGTGGTCAATTTTTCACAACCCACGTAATTTTCATTTCATGTCCACTCATGCTTCCTCAAGCACCATTGTCCTCTTTTTTTCGTCGAAATACCATGCCAATTAATTTCAAGTGTGTCTCTACCTTACTTTCGTCAAAAAGCAACACAAATGCTAATCACACACCATTCTTTTTGTCAATCAGTGGCAATGGTAGCAACATATTCGGCATGATTGGTGCTATTTCATAGGCATATTCATGCACCTGAATTTTGGATAGCTTTGTCTACCAACCGACATCCGCGAATATTGGCCATGCAGTTGATCCCTTTGCAAAAATGCATTTTATTGACTTGGTAGCATTGGCAAAGATAGCACACAATTACGCCGGAGCAATATCACCAACTCAGCGCCACTCACCAGCATAAAATGCAAGTGTAGAGTACAAACCATTTTAACACAATGTTAGGCCACTATTAGGTTAGGTCATTGAAATCTTGTATGGAAAAATTTACCAAATCACCAAACAATTGAAAAGCCCAGGCTTTGTCTAATGCTTACGAAAAGAAAGCCGCTTTTCTGTCATCAAGTTTTTCACTCTACATGCGGCAATTTTTGTTAAAAATGTTTTCTGAGTAAGCTGGTGTGAACATCACAAAAAAATGGTGAGATAAATTTGCATTGCTGACTATGCACACAGCTTATCAATCCCTTAGCATAGTTGTGTATGTACACGTGTTTGCACGCAATGAGCACATCCCAAAACAACCCAGAGATTCCCAACACATCCGGCAGTAAAATGCCCGGTGCCATCCCCACCTCCCAAAACAAAATACAAAAACTTAGAAAGTCCCGAAAAGTGAAAACCTTTGGGAAATTTCAAGTCCAAAATTACCAATTTTGTATCAAAATCAGTAAGCTTGCCAACCAGTACATTTACATCCTTGGAGCGTTTAATCGCTTAATGAGACATTGCCTATATCCTTGGACTGTACTTCTACAGTGCATTTCCCAATGATATTTCATACCTCCGAATAGATACACTGCTTGCTTCCACAAAAACCACATTACACTGCTGTGAAAAGAAAACAGGGTGATGCAAAGGAAGGTCTCCTTCAAATTGTTGTAACACGACCAGTGTTAAGAGAAAATTTGAAGTAGGGAACTCCGGAAAAGCACAAATGCCATGTTGGTGAACTTGAACCGCACATTTCTGCAACGAAAAATGTCACTTTTACAACAACAGACACAGATCCAATGGCATCTATGGCAACGGTTCACAAGCCCTGTTTTCTTATTTTGCTTTACTGGCATCTTCTCATTTTTTCCATCGAAACATCTGGTATTTGTCATTCAGAAATCTGTCGGTTCAGAGTGGAAAATTGCCACGAGCAGTTTTGGTGGGATACACAATAACAAACTACAAACCAACAACGAACCACCAACTCTGTGCAGTGAGTTCCCCGACAATTCAAATTGGAAATTCCAAACAGAACAACTGTCAAATAAACAATCACCTCAACCTGCTTGAAGAACTGCTACCTGTGGCATCCTGCTTGTGGTCCTCATCAACAATGTGTTACCTTGGATCTCAACATGAACATGGCAAGTACACGAGCAAAAGTAAAGAGAACTGCCTCCGAGCACTGATAAAACCAACTGCCTAAAGCCAACAATGTTGAACCGTCCCAAACTGATCAGCGCCGCCGATCACAATGACACATTGGTCAGTCACTTCAAGACTACTGGCCACAGTGCTTGGCAGGATAGACTGTCTAAGCACAAAGACAGCTAGAAAACCACATTATCAAGAGCCCATACCTGCCCGTTCATGCCCATTGAAGAACAAAAAAAACGCAAAAAAAACCCGCTGCCTGTTGTTGGGTCAGCGTCAACACAAATATCCCGCACCCCTTCGACGGGGTTAGGGTTCGTAAATCAACATGTTTCAGCAAATGAGAACTCCATGGCGACCAGAATCCATCATTTATCTAGTTTCTGACCTGATCAAACGATTTGGTTGAGGGCAGGATTAGAAGGAAGGGAATGGGGGGGTGATTTCCCAGACCAGCAGCTTTGCATCCAAACGGCCAAGAGAAATTTGTGGTACACACAGAAAAATTTTCAGCCAAAAGCAAAAAAAAATTTCTCAAGAGGAGGGCCCGACGGGGTCGGTGTTCAAAAGGTCCTCATGGGTCTCTGCCTATTCTCGTCCTTTTCTGTGTAGTACCCGTCCAAGAATGGGGAGACCTTGTGCACATTGACGCCATCGAAGCAAACATTATCCTACAAACTGCAGAAGGATGCAGCACCCTGGTGATGGCACTCAAATCATAAGCACACCTGCCGAAGAAGAGCGCACCCACGCATGCATACCCAATAGAGCACATCCAAACCATGGAGAGAGATGCGTGAGAAAAACCTTTTCGACAGAGGACACCGGGCAGTTAGACAGAGACAGACAGACAGACAGACAGACAGACAGACAGACAGACAGACAGACAGACAGACAGACAGAGAGGGCGCAAAGGCAGAGGACGAGGGAGGGACGAAGAAGACAAGTGGTGCCTGGAGCAAGAGAGATCAGGCAAGCAGCGAGGAGCCAATGAGAGCGGACAGGAGAGGAGGGGGGGGGCAGCATGAGACAACGCCGCAAAGGTCGACAACAGAAAGACACAGGGTTGGCCAAACTGGCTAGAGAATTTGCAGCGAGAAATGAAATGCGTGGCAGACGAAGGAGCAAAATGTACACAGCGTCGAAGAGCCAGAGACCAAGAGGCTAAAACGAAAAAACCAAAGCTTCGCTAGCGACTCGTAGCATACATGCGCAACAAAGGGGTACGGGGATGGGGGAGGTGCGCACGCGTGACGCGGGTTGGGGCGCAGAGAGAGAGAGAGAGACAGACTTTCCAGGCCGGTAAAGATCAACGACGTGCACACACCGCATGCATGCGACAGGAATCCTTCGGCGAGCAGACTTGTATTTCGTTCCAGTTGACACAAATTTCATATCTATCTGTGGGTGCTTGCCTCTAGAAACACAGTGCCGAAGGGGAAACAAAACAAAAATCCTGAAACAAAGGTTTCCCTTTCGTCAAACGTCAAGCGAAAATAATGGTAAAAAAACGCAAAATAAGTCTCACGAAAAACACAAACCAATTGTACAATCCAATTGTACAATCCAGTCGCAGAATTCAGGTGTGGGTGGAGTGTTGGTAATTCTTTGTCGTTCACGCATTCTGATTCTGGTTCGTATTCCGTTTGTTGCCTTTGGGCAGCTTGAAGCTCACTTCCAACCGCTTGTTCTCCAGTTGTGCACCATTCAGATACTGCACGGCCGTGGCTGCTTCGTCATACGACCGGTACTTGACAAAGCCGAACCCTTTAGTGCGTGACTTCGGGTCATTCATGTTATCACGCATGATTACCACTTCGTTGACAGTCCCGTACTTCCCAAACATAGCTCGCAGCATTTCCTGGACACAATGACGTGCATGAATTAGAGCGGAGTCGACCACAGGCGGCACACGTTTTCACAATTATTGGGCGCGGCAGGGTTTGATCACCGCCTTCCGCAAAGCAAACAGCGAAGTTGCATCTTACATACCTCACTCACATTGTGCGGTAGATGATAAACGAATAGAACGTAGAGACCTTGATCATTGGGTTGGGGAATGCCCCAGGCTTGCTGTTGTTGTTGCGGTGGTGGGCCTTGTGGCTGAGGAAGTTGTGGTGGTTGTGGTGGCAGTGGAGGCTGGGGTGATTGCGACTGCGGTTGCTGTTGCTGCTGCTGCTGCTGCATTTGCCAGTACATCATGTATTGCCAATACTGTTGCCAATATTGTTGCGCCATTTGTTGAGCTGGTTGGCCACCTGAGACGAAATTCCACAAGGAAACCAGCGCTCACAACGCTTGTCACAGTGTCGCAACTAGCGTTACCCCCCCCCCAAAAAAAACACCTTTTACGTTTCCGGGCGTCGCGAGACCTCTGTCCTGCACGTGTCTTCCTCGCGGGAACCAACCTCAACAAGATAAGGAAATGTCCTGAGGACCGAACACCACCACCGTCCAGATAACCCCGAGAAGGCACGAAGGGACCCGCTGCGCCTGTGGACCTGTGGACTCTGGGAACGTACAGGCCATGCCCCATGTCGCCCATCCATCTGGCCCACTGCACGACCCAGCACAACTCGTTTAAAACCAGAAAAGGTAATGATCAAAAGGCTTTCGCGGCGCAATTCAACTTTTTGGCCACCCAATACCAAGGCTGCATGCGGAAGCTCAGTTTGCACGTTCATGTTGCTGTGGCTCGTGTTCATACCACTCGTGTCGCATACCAACATCGCATTCGCAATGTAATGCAGCGGAAAGGGACACTTCACCACACAGTTTCTGCGCAGACTTGGAAGTACGCTCGGGACGAGGGAAGGCAACATACCGTACATGGCCTGCAAATTCTGTGGCATGGCCATACCCCCGGTGGGTGCCGGTTGACCTGGTGCCATGGCCGTTGGCATACCCTGCATGGGTTGCTGTGGAAGGAAGAGCGGTTGCGTCATCATCCCGGGAAAGCCAAGTTGCACGTTTTGCGGGGGTACCGCCCCAGGCTGCATTGTTGAGGAAAACTGCACGAAAGGCAGTGACAGAGACGGTCAAACTGATGCGCGGTATACGCGGTATTTTGCCCAAAGATTACAGCAACGGTTGTTTTACTACGGGAGACACAAAGTTGAGGTACAGGATCTGGCAGGTCTCGTCAGTGGCAAACATGCACGAAGAAAGTGCCATCAACGTTTTGTTCATTGCCCACTTTTCGCCGGTGGTGGGCCCTTCTGAAACTCGTCCTGTTCCAGTTCAGTTCTAAAGCACACAAGACAATGCAAAGAGTCATATGGTACTCTGGACAATATTAGCTTTTGTTCTTTGTTTCCATACCGAGTATTTTAGTAAAAAATTTTCACCTCTTTTTAAAGACTCCACGGACACACACTTCACCACATCTCAGCGGTGCTGGACAGTGGAAGTGCACCACTGTAGATTCTACAGCATTGCCCACCATGGCCCAGTTGAATGCACCCGCGGCAGTGTAGGGTGAGTGACAACGTGACTTCTATCGAAGACTAGTATTTATCTATCAAGTTCAGGCAACATACACTCCCCATCTCTCATGATATTGTTGGCGGGGCCGTGCACGCTCCATGTATACAAAATTTTCCCTTGTTGGGCTATCTCGGCGAATTCTTCCATTCCTCGTCGTTTGGTGCCTTTTCAATTCCTTGACATGAAGACTCCCGTCAAATAGCGTTGCATACCTCGAAGTGAAGTGGCGAGACGGTGTCTCAATCGAATGCCTTACTTGCAAGTCCTGTAGAAGTGGTTCTTTGGGGAGTAAGACTTTCTTCACGCGTGGATCAGGTCTTGTGTAGTCGCACGGCTCTTCCATAACATCCATCGTTTCGAAAGGTGTTATTCCTTGGCTTGACGGATGCTATTGGAATCTTAGAAGTGCCCCATCATGCAAACATTGTCGCAAAGTGATTATGAGTCCATTGTGGACCTCGATCCGGTTCCTATGCCTCCAAGTGGCAACAAGGAGTGTTGTCCAGCCATACGCCTATCATTGTACATCATGGCACTTGGGACTATTATCACACTGTGGTGCAATGCTTACCCTCCTCCCCTTGGTGGGCTAGAGTCCCCTCATCAAATGAGTGCAATTCCAGACGTATCGTTGGCGGTGCACTCTAGCCCAAAGACCACGGCACTATGGATAAAAAAGATGTTCGCTTATTCACCGCGTGGGCATCGGGGCGCACATGAGAACACAGATCCCCAGCATGGCACTCGTGATGGCGTCCCCGTGGATCCAAGCACCGTTGTAACCACCAAGACTCCGCAGGTCAATGACGGTGGGGTGCCTCACGTTATTCAAAGGCTCGGGTGGCTCACGTTGGTCATTGGTGGCAGTTTTGCTTTCGCATTATATCAAGCATGGCATGCCGATGACGATGTACCAAAAGATAGTGATGCCTCATGCCTCACACAAGGCACCGATGGGGCCGCGAAGTCACCACCCCAAAGTCCCATTGGCGATGTGGCCGAAAGAAAGTGGAAAAAGTTCCTACCACTTACAGCCATGTTCTTTGCGGCGCTCTTCGGCTATGCAATTCTTGTGAGCACCAAAGACGTATTAATGGTGACCGCCCCCAAATCCGGAGCCGAGGTATGTAGACTTGCTCCTTGTCACGGCGCACCTTTGTGCACTACGCCCCCCGGAGGGGAGCGGTGCGTAAACGGTCCGTGCCGTGCCGTGCCACGGTGTTCGAACGCAACACATATCGTTCGCAAAGGCCACCCATGGAATGGACACGTACGTACCAATGCACGTATGTACCAATGGTCACAACTCACTTGCCATGTGCTTCTTGTGTGCACACCTCATTTGCAACTTTGTGTGGACGGCTTCTTGGTGTTTTCCTATCCATTAATGAAATCAATGATTAATTTGAACTAATCGATTGTTCCATGCTTCCATGCCATTTCATGTCACCGGGTGCACTCACCATGTGTTTGAATTGTGGTATGGTACCTGTTGCTAAGTTTGGAATTGTTACCATGGGACGCGATGTAATTGATTAAAAAATTTTCCGAGAAGTTTGCATGGGTCATTGGTTCGCTTTTGCTTGCATGTCTCTCCATTTCACTTGATGCCGTTTGACTAATTTTTTCCAACGATTTTCATGCACCATGCTAGCATGTCACACAACATCACCATGTGTGCTTTGAACCATCCAATGTGCTTCGTCTGCCCAAAACTCTGTACCCCAACACATCACACCCCACAATTGTTCCATCCATCGTGAGACTTAGAAGCAGCATGTTGCCGCTTGGAGTTGTGCTTTTTGCGGTGTTTACCACTTGCTCCGCACCAATTGCCCAACAATGGTGGTTTGCCTTAGATCGACTTGCTTTCTTTTAGATGGTGACCTTTTAGGTGCAAGATGCAATTTCGATGGATGGGCTTGCATCTTTTAGGATTTACTCGGCTATTTTGCGTTGTGGTGGACACAAGTGTGCGTGTGGACCTTGTGTATACATTCAATCCTGCATGCTCATGTTCGTATCACCACTAAGAAGTGTTTGGTTGTTTTGCTACTTGTTGTTCCAATGTAGTGAATTGGTGACACCTACCGGAGTGAGGGTGAAGATAAGGAATGAGAAAATGAGGAACTCGCAATTTGTTTCAGCCTTATGAAGAAGCCGCAGCTGCATTCCTTCTTGTTTATGGAAAACTATCCGCCCCAAACCGACCATGAAGCTGTGCATTCACTTGGCCATGTTTTTCATTGGCTACAAGTGCGGCCAAAAACTTCGGACTCATGCTAGGCCTTTTTCTTAGTAGGCAGGGGGGGCGGGTTATGGTGTAGGTGATGCGGATCATTTTTGATCCAAACATTAGGTTGTGGAGGGGGCTTTTGGGCTACTCCTCCCGGTCCGAACTGGTCTTATGGACCAACGGATTCGCCTCTTTCGGGGAGATAGCCGTAGGGCGCACCTCAATCAACCAGCGCCCCATCGGGTAGTTGGTCGGGGCACACGTCTCGCTTCATATGTGCTGGACGTGTATGCCAAAGGTGCGGCTAGGCGGCTAACTCGCTGGGGGGTGGGCGTGCGAAGCATTTCTATGCGTGCGTGTGTCCGTTCCCTCCCACGGCAACCAGACAAGGGGCAAGGGTACGGTGAAGGATTAATGAAACTGCTCATGCAAGGGCAAATTGTTGAGTGTTGTGGATGACGAAGTCCCGAATTTCTTGGGTATTGAAGTCACACCCATGACACAAAGGCTGGATGTCCAGAGGCCAGGTCAAAAGCACCAAGGGTCCCTTCCATCAGGCAGTGGAGGGGGGGGAGGTGAGCGTGGTGCTCCAAAAGTGATCCACGGTGGATCAATTTTGCGTGCCTTGCCTAAACTTTGAACAATTTTTTTTATTTATTTGTGAGATAACTTGTTGGATCATTTCCCTACTTCTTAGTTGCATGTCACACGTCACCGGGTACCCCTTTTTGAAGATGAAGTGGTGGATTATTTCTTTGCTTGTGCACCGTGGTGGATGTGCATGTCACACCTGGGTACCGGGTGTGCTTTGAACAATTTTTTTGAAGATGGTTTTTCTTATGTAGGCTATCCAAAATTTTCATTATTTTGCTTTATACGTGCCTACTTTCTTTGTGTTTGCATGGTGCACCTTGCCACCTTGGGTTCCCGAGCCCCTAGGAGTGTCTTGATCAGCTCCGAGGAGTGTCCGCACGTGCGGATAGGTGGTCCGGAAAAACCGCGGATCAAGGGGTAGGCAGGGTATGGTGACGCATATGTACATACACATATGTGCCTCGTGTTACATTTGTGCGTTGACGTATGTGTCCCAAACATCACATGAATGTAGTTGGGCGTTCCAGTGATTCTTTCGGCGACACTCGACATTCATGTGCACCTATTCACAGGGTTTGGCCATTGAGAATTTTTGTCTTGCTTTGTGCTTTTGTTGTATCAGGGGGGGGGTTATGGGGTAACCAGATGGCACTATCCCGAACTTGGTTTCTTGTCCAACTTTTTTTTGAATTGCAATTCAGCGTCTTGCTCGGATGTTTTCTTGTAGACCTTTGGGTTCCCTTGGGTCCCCCAGACCGGGCGCTTGGTGACGTAACCGAGTCTGAATGTTGGATTCAAGCTCCTCTCGGCGGCCCAAATTAATTGGTCAGTGGAGTTGCCATACCGTTGTCACAGGAGTCCAGTGTGAACGAGACAGGCGAGGGCTGCCAATAGATGCACAGGAGAGTGCACGCGGAGTTGGAAAGAGGGTGAAAGTTCTTCTTCCAAAAAAAACTGCTACAATCCACACCGTGCGCACCGCGTAGTCTGTGCAGTAGGTAGCCCACGGATCACTGATCTGCAAGGGTCCGTGACCCCCCCCTCCCCCTTCCTGGTTGGAACCATGGATCACGGATCACTGATTGTCTCAACGGGAGCAATGCATGCCGGAATGTTTGCCCCTGCGCACCAACAGCTGGACATTGTTGTCGACTATGCAGGGCCGCACGGTGCACAACCCTTTGAAACCTCCGGTCTTTGAAGGGTGCTCCGGGTGTGCGGGCTCTGCCCCTGGGCAAGAACGGTGCCTGCGATTTGCGGGCTCGCCTGGACTTGTCGCTGCCCAGCTGACCCACAGCCCCTCATGATGTCATTGCTGCTTCACAGGTGCTGCCCTTCCTGAAGACGTACGTCAACCTCCCCGGCGCGGTGCTGTGGGCCATGCTGCTCTCCAAGCTCAACAACTGCATGACCCAGACGGCGGTGCTGTACACGGTGGTGGGCGCTTTCCTCGCCCTATTCACGCTGTTTGCGGCGGTGGTGTATCCCAATCAGGACCTGCTGCACCCCAACGCCACGGCCGATATGCTCGCGGCCCACCTCCCTGCCTCCTTCTGGGGGCCCATCGCTGTGTTCCGCAATTGGACCTTCTCCCTGTTCTACTTTTTGGCTGAGAGCTGGGGCATCGTAGTGGTCACCACAATCTTCTGGGGACTCGCCAACCAGGTTCCTGTTCCTATGCTCTTGCTGGTGCCCGCATCCTGACAGCATCAGCGCTGCGCCCATGCAGTGCAAATGATTTTTACAGTTGGTGACAGCTTTCAACGCTTCTTGACACTGCTTGACACCTGTCGACACCTGTTGAGACCTGTTGGCACCTGTTGATACTTGTTACACTTGTTGCCACTTGTTGCCACTTGTTGACACCTGTGGCCACTTCTTTCCACTCCACAAACCATTTCTACTTGATGTTAAACTCTTCTAGACCCACTTGTGGCTGTTTCCATTTCAACCGTATTTCGACCCACATGTAACAAAAAGGCACTTTACTGTTTTTGAAGCCCCTCCGAGCAATTCAAAGCTCTCTGTCAGTGTTTTTTTCACAACACGGTGCAGCATCTCCAATAACGCATCTAGAAATGTGCCCACTCCATAGCAGGGCAACTTGAACCCCTGCCCCTGGATCTGCATACGCCACATAGGGGTCCTCCAAAGGGGGGGGGGGGCGATTCTGTATTATACACTTGGAACACAGCAATATAGCCATGGCTATCTGTCCGCCCACACCACTGTGGTTGCAGGACCTGGAGGCCCCTAACCTGGAGCTGATGGACCCACACCCCCTTGATGCCAGCCACACGGCTAGCAGTGTGCGACTGGTGGCAGACCTGGAGCAGGCTCGTGTTTGGACATTCCTGCTATCCTTGCACATGGACAGGCCATTCTCAGCAGAACTATTCACGGCTTGGGTAGGCTTACAGGTCTGGGTGCCACATGGGTGGACGTAGAGTCCCCCCTTCCCCTGTGATCACCGGCCAGTCATCTGGGATGTACACAAAGATGTCGCACACCCACAAAACCTGCCGGTTGCCTGGCCCAGTGATGACTAAATGCATGTCCTGGCCCAAACCACCCTAGTAGAGGGCGGTGAGAGCCTGCTCCGACACCTGGGGCCGAGCGCGCACAAGAATATATGGCCATATTTGTCCATGATATGGCATATATGTGGCATATATGCCCAATATTGTTCGGTAGCGCTGGTGTTCCGTGGCAAAAATTGGGCAACAAAGGTGGGGACGATGGAACAGGAGCTGTGTGCTGTGGTCAGATGAGGCACCACAGGCTTTTGCCCGTGCCTGTTCCAGTGTGTCAACAATGTCAAGTGGCAGCTCAACGAGTGTGCACAGGTGTTAAGAAATGTCAACCGGTGTCAACAAGTGTCCGCAAGTGGCACCAAGCGGCAACACGGGGCAACAAGTGTCAACAGGCGTCAACGAGTGTCCATGAGTGTCCACGGGCGCCGACACGTGTCCGGAATGGGCAGAAAGTGGCAACATGCGGCAACGAGTGTGCACAGGTATCAACAAGTGTCAAGAAGGGTCAACAAGCGGAAACATGTGCCACAAGTGTCCAGAAGTGTCAACAAGTGAACAAGTGCCAAGGGGTGTCAAAAGGTCTCCACAGGCGTGCCACACCTAGCGGAATGGCCAAGGAAGCCTCCGTTGATCTGCAACAGCCCTCGACCACTCTGCACACGCAACTGACACGAGTGTTTGCGGATGGCGCTGTGAGGGTGGGAGGCAGATAAACGGAATGGAACCTCAAGAGGACTGTCCTTATTTGCTGAAGCCCTCCACCAAGAGCTCAGCCAGCATAGACCTGGTAGGGTGAGTTGCAAGAGTCCTGAATCTGTTTCATGATGAGGCCCCGGGGATGGGGGGGGGGGCTGGCGACTCCGCGGGTCCTCTCCTCCTCCTCCTCCTCCTCCTCCTCTCTCTCTCTCTCTCTCTCTCTCTCTCTCTCTTTGTGTGTGTCTGTGTGTGTCGATACAAAAAAATCCTGCCACAGGGTGTGTGTGTGTGTGTGTGTGTGTGTGTGTGTGTGTGTGTGTGTGTGTGTGTGTGTGTGTGTGTGTCACACACAGGGCGTGGGGGGGGGGGATTCTGGCACATCGCATGCACCGTAGGTCTGCAGCGTCACCGAGGCCAAGCGGTACTACCCCATCATCGGCTTTGTGGCCAACACGTCGCCCATCCTGGCCGGGCAGTTCATCCAGGTCGTCAGCGAGGTGGACGACCCCAGCGCCCCCCGGGCGTTCGGCGCCACCCTCAACTGGCTGACCGGCGGCGTGGTGGTCTCCGGCCTGGTCATGCTCGCCGCCTGCGCGTACGTGCAGTGCGAGGTCATGCCGGACCCGCGCTGCGTCAGTGAGCTGAACCAGCGGCAGTCGAAGCAGAAGAGCAAGCTCTCGATGTGGAAGGGGCTGGCCTTCCTCGCGCGGTCCCGGTACATCCGGGCGCTGGCGCTGCTGGTCATCTACTACGGCATGAGCATGAACATCCTGGAGACCACGTGGAAGGCCGAGCTGAAGCTGCAGTACCCGGACCCCAATGCCTTTAGGTCGCTGGCGTTCGGGGGCGTTATGGGGACGGGACCATTGGGGGGGCATTGGGGGGGCATTGGGGGGGTATTGGGGGGGCATTGGGGGGGCTTTGGGGGGTTTTGGGGCGGCATTGGGGGTCTGGGCCCGCCCCACCCCAGAGCAGGGGGGGGGGGGGGGCAGCGGGTTGAGGTCCGCAATATTTCGCAATTTTCCGCAATTTCCTGCAATTTTTCCGGAATTGCTTTTCGTCTGGTGCTCGAGGCTTCGGGGGGTTTGGTGAGGGCACTGCAACTTTCCCGCGTTTCCCCGCAATTTCCCGCAATTTTTCGCTGTTGGATTTGACACTCCCCGACCGCAATCCCCCTTCCCCCCGACGCCAAGGGGCAGAAGGCCCACCCCACCCCCGAGTCAGGGCAGACGGTGCCCTGCGTACGTCGGTGGTGGGCCGTACTGAAGGCCCAGGATTTTTATGCACACCACAAAGCGGGTCCACTTGGCCGTCGACTGCCACACATCTGCCCTGTTTCCCCCGCCTGGGCGGACCCTCGAACCGCTTGATCCGTCGCACAGCATCCAGGACTTTGATGGGCCCTTGCCCCACTATGTAGACCGGGGCAGGACAGGCTCCAGTGCGGTACAGTACAGTGACATGCCTCGCGGACTCGTTGGCCTTGAGGCTCGCAGGCTCGGGGGGTGGGGGGGTTGGGAGCAGCATTTGTGAGCAGAGGGAAAGGGGGGTCCCAACGATGTGGATGTGCGGTCAGGTCCTGACCCCCCCCCCCCCCCCCACTGCTACTGGTTCTGAGTTTTGGCTGGTGCCGCGTGGGGCGAAGACAAATTCTGCCCCAAATGCACCTGCACCAAAGGACCCGGAGAAAATTTTCGTCGGCCAAAGGCCCCGGAAAAAGCATCCCCGATTACTTATGGGGGGGGGGGGGGCAACACACCAACTACTGGGCTCCGCGAACGCGGAAACGACACCAGCAAGAGCACCGGCATCAGGTGGGGGGTGTCTCCCGCAGCCCAGATGGGCTGTTTGCGCAGCAGGAGCGGGAGCCCATCAGGGGCAGACCAGCCGTGAGGGGGAAAAGGACATATGGTGGACGACCGGGACAACGCGTGGAGGAACTGGGCACCTGGGCCTCATGCACACAGAAACACAGCGAGGCAGGCTATAGACGGCCTGTGGACAGAGGCGCGTGGACAGCAAAAACAGTCAAACGACCCCGGCAACAACCAGCACATCCTCAATACGCCAACTATTGGGCGCCGCTGACGCGCAAACGGCACATCCCGCCACATTCAGCACAGCCCCAACACACCAACCACTGGGCTCCGCGAACGCGGAAATGACACCAGCAAGAGCACCGGCCGCAGCGGCCGACAGAAAGCAGCGACCCGACGCAACATGCGAAGGGAAGAACGGGTGACTGTCCAGGGCCCCGTAAAGGAGCAACAACCAGACGGAATGTCACACAGGGGGTCCAAGGGGGGCGGGTGGGTCTGGGGACCCCTGCCCCCCCTACTGGCGCTGAGTTGTTAAGGGAAGCTATGGGGGGGGGGGGTGAGGGCTGAGTAAGTGTGCCAGTTGGTTCCTTCCGGTGTGCCCATGGGTTTGAGCTTTCAGGAATAGATTGTTTACATTGTGTGCTCCAAAGACAACCCCCGTGCGAAAGCATTGTTGGGAGGTGAGAGAGGGACTCTTGTCCCTCTACTTACACTTGCTGCTTCTGGGGGGGGCTAGGGGGGTCCCGACCACAACCTCATTGGGGGGTACTTTTGGACAAAATGACGACTTTGAATGGCGTAAACCACCGACTGCAGCACGCAGATGGGCCCAAAAGGGGGGTATGGGGCATTTTCCCACATGTGCCGGCCTGTGTGGGTTTGATCTAAGAAGCTGTGCGAGGGGATTTGTGATTTCGAGGTCAGAAAAGGGGGGGGGGGGGCTGAGGGGTCAAAATCGAAAAAGTTCAGTGGGGGATAATTTGATGTCCAGGTACGATGATTTTTTTAAGGGTCAAAATTCGATGCATTGGGGTATGCTATGCAAAGACCACCAAAGAACTGGGGCATATGGCACTCGCCCCTGCCCATGATGAATAACCCTTGACTCGGTGGTTCGGGGGCTGTCCTTTAGGGGGAAAAAAAGGTTCGTAACGCCAACAGAAACGAACATTCACGGGGGTGTTCTCTGCTTCGTGGTCGTGGGACCTTCTCTACTTCAAAGGTTGGCTGTCGGCGGCGTTTGGCGGTTGGTGGCGGTTGGCAGTTGGCAGCAGTTGGCAGTTGGTGGTTGGTGGTCTCAGGGGGCTGTGCTTAAGGGCTGTCCTGGACAAAAAGAAAACCTGGGTTCTGAAGGACAGTTCACTGCTGGCCATTGGCGGGTAGCCGTGCTTCAGGACCATCCTTTGTAATCATGAAACTGCCCTGGGAAGACACACAAATGAACCTCCCAAAGCACCTAACGACCTGTACTGTTGTCGTTGACCCCACGGCGTATGCGAACAAATTGCTGCTCCCCATGGATGCAGGTTTGGGGGGTCTGAGAGGGGGAGGGGGGTTGCCGAGAAACACCCAGTAAATGTGCTGGTCAGTACTGTGGAGTGCACGCACTGGTTTGGGGTTTCAAGGGGAATTTGTCCGCATTGCGTGTCCCAAGCCACTGGGGAACAGCATTTTCGGCCGGTGAGAGTGCGAGGCCTCCCCCCCCTTTTTGCGGAGCTATTTGCTTCCCGCTTCACGCTAGCAACCAGGACCGCGGCATGCGGTCCAAAGGGTGTGTCAGCCAAACCATTGGCAGCGCCCCCCGCGAACCCGATGGTTTTTGTAGCACTTGCCTGTGCGGTCCCAGACGGGGCTGTGCCCCCCCCCCCCCCCTCTCCCCCACATTTCACACAGACTACTGCACACTCTGCTACTAATTTGCTGTGTCTGACATATAGGTACTGACTGTGACTGTCTGACTGTTTCTGTTTAGACACGATTTTCTGTTCCCTGCTTCAGATACAGGGTTTTGAGGTTCAACCAGGTACGGCGTAGAGAATAA
>OZ038385.1:47201562-47274062 GCA_964036045.1 Eutreptiella sp. 'Long Island Sound 2002'
GGATCGAGCGAGGCAGGAACCACCTGTCGGCGCGAGATGCCCGGTAACTCCAGTAGACGGCATGATAAGTGGTTATGACTATGACTATGACTATATATATATATATATATATATATATATATATATATATCCTCCAATCTACACCCCTCTCCCCAACTCTAGGTGGCTCCACCATACGGCTCTATAGTACGTGCGAGAGACACAACTTTGTGCATTCAGGTGGTGGAAGGCCCTAACCTCTATGACGACGGGCTCAAAATGGGCTCAAAACACTTGTTTGAGCATCCCAAATGGTTCAAGATCACTTTTGGAAAAACGCGTTTTTGACCCAGTTTTGACCCATTTTTGGTCCCCAAAGGGTGCAATTTCAAGGCATTTTGGGAGTTTCCATGGGCCAAAACGCGTCACCACGGGCTCAAAATGGGCTAAAAACACTTGTTTGACCATCCCAAATGGTTCAGGATGATTTTTTAAAAAAACGCGGTTTTGACCCATTTTTGACCCACTTTTGGTCCCAAAACGGCCCAATTTCAAGGCATTTTGGGATCTTCCGTGGGCCAAAACGCGTCACCACGGGCTTAAAATGGGCCAAAACCACTTGTTTGAGCATCCCAAATGGTCCTGCATCACTTTTGGAAAAACGCGTTTTTCACCCATTTTTGACCCATTTTTGGTTCCAAAACAGCCCGTTTTCAAGGCATTTTGCGATTTTCCGTGGCCCAAAACGCGCCACCACGGGCTCAAAACGGCCGAAAAACACTTGTTTGAGCATCCCAAGTGGTCTAGGAACAACTTTGGAAAAAATGATTTTTTTCGCCCTGGGGACCCTGGTGGACCCACCGCTGGCCCCCACTGTGCGTGGGCTAGCCGGCCCTCCGGCTGCACCAAGTGACCACTAGTACGGGGGTCTAGGCGTCTCGTTGGGCGATTCTGAGGCTTGGAAACCATAAAAAGTGGGGGGTTGCGGGTGGACTAGGTGCCCTCGGAATTCGTTTTTGAGCCACGTAGCCCAAGATACGGCCCGTTCTTGGTTTCGGGGTGCTGGTGCGCATTGCGCAGATTTTGGGGCTTTTTGGCGCCTTTTTGGGCCATTTCTCGGAAATATCGTGGAGTTAGAGGGCACCAAAGGTCCCTTGGTCACGAGAAAGGCAAGCCGCGCGTGGAGTGTAGTAGCCGTTTGCCTTCGTTTGGCTGTTTTGAGCCCTTACTAGGGCCGTTTTGGGCGAAAAATGGCTGCTTTTGGCCCAAAACTGCGCGGATTTGGGAGGGCACCTACCGACTTGGCGCCCCCGCCCCGGGCCGCCACCGGTGAGTTTTTGGCTCAAAACTTGGATTTGGCGAGGCCACCACCTAGGCTCTAGGATGGCTAAAGTAGAGCCAAGCTCGAGGCGATGGGAAGGTGCAGTGGCCAAAACGGAATGGTGACGTGTTGTTGTTGCTTGTTAGCTAAATTTAAGGGGAGAGGGGTGTAGTGGAGGGGGGGGGGAAATGCGCGCATTGGCCATATATATATATATATAAATATATATATATATATATATATATATATATATATATATATATATATATATATATATATATATATATATATATATATATATATATATATATATATATATATATATATATATATATATATATATATATATATATATATATATATATATATATATATATATATATATATATATATATATATATATATATATATATATATATATATATATATATATATATATATATATATATATATATATATATATATATATATATATATATATATATATATATATATATATATCCTCCAATCTACACCCCTCTCCCAACTCTAGGTGCAGTGACCCGTGCAGTGACCCCACCAGTGGCGCAGAGGGGACGCGCACCAGTGGCGCCATCCACTGGACCCCCTGCGCCTGTTGCAGAGCGTGTGACGCAGAGGGGACGGGCACCAGCGGCGCCAACCGGTGGGCCCCCTGCGGCGTAAATTGAACTGTACTGATTAACTAGGTGGCCAGGGGATGCCACAAATGAATCCCCCATCCGCCTCCCCGCGTCTCTGCCATAGGACCTCAGGGGCCTCCATCGCGCTCGGGGGTGGCAGAGGCCCGGGGGACGAGAGCGCCCGGCCGCTTTGTAGCCGCCACTTCCAGCGGACTGATACCACGGCACCGGTATCAGGACGCTCGGAAGTGGATACACAGGCACCAGGGAGAGGATGGGAGGTCGGCCCCCCCCGGGCTGTTGGGTGCCGAAACAGGGGCCCACCCCTCGTCCAGGGCGGCGGATGGCGCAAGAAGCCTTCGAGGCGTACGGTAAGTCCTCCCCGCTGCCCGCACTTCATCATCTTCCGAATCCACCCGGGTACGTACTTCCTCCAGTAAGTATGGGCACAGGAGGGAGCAGGCACGGGACACTGAGCACCATGCGGAGACGCGGCGACTACCGCCGAGGGGGCAACAGCGGCTGGTGATCCTGGAGTGCGGGGCCTTTACCATGGAGCAGGGCGGGAAGGCCCAAAGGGAAACCTCCCCCCCCCCCCCGCGGCAGCCAAGTGCCTCGCCCCGTGGTTGTGCTGTGCCTACGACATGCCTGCGACGTGCGTGCAACGGATGGGAGGCAAAAAGGGCGCCCCACCCCCCCCCACCACCACCACCCCCCCGAGGGCGAATGCGGGAAGGGAGGGGGCGAAAAGCGCCCCCCCCCCCCCCCCCCGAGGACGACGCGGCAGGGTGGGGAGGCAGAGGAAGGAGAGTGCGAGACGAGCCACACGACCGTGCCCGTAGAGGGCGCGCTCCGTGCAAGCCCCGGCGGGGGGACCACCGGGGGTGCGGGCGTAGGATAGAAGGGGCGACGGAGGGAGCCGCGAGGCTAACCCCCCCCCCCCCCTGCAGAGGGACGAAAACCACGCCTCGTGCCTACGACGCGAGGGCAACGGCAGGAAAACGACAAGGCCCCCCCCCCCCACAAGCCTCCGCCCCCCCAAGGGTGGGGGTTGCGGGAAGGGAAGGGCGGGCAGCGGCCCCCCCTCACCAGCGGGGGGGGCACCGGGGGAGAGCACGCAGCGTGGACAGGGCAAAGGCAAGGGCCACGCGGCGTGCCTCACACCCCAGCAGGAGGACAAGTGCCGTGCCGCGTGCCAGTGCCGTGCCTGCGACGTGCTTACGCCGGAGGAAGGGCAACGAGGGCGCACCCCCCCCCCCCTCGCCCCCACCTCCCGCACCCACCAAGGACAGAGGCGAGGGCAACGGGGAGATGGCGAGAGGACAAGAGGGATGACGGTAGCGGGCGGCGGACCCCCCCCCGGGGACGCCGCGGCGGGGTGGAGAGACAGAGGGGCGAGACGACCGTGCCCAAGGGGGGCACGCGCCGTGCAAGCCCCCACGGGGGGACCGCCGGGGGTGCAACCGCAGGAAGGGTAGGGTGACGACGGGGGCCACACGGCAACCCCCCCCCCCCCCCCAGCGGAGGGACAAGTGCCGAGCCTCGTGCCTGCGCCGTGCTTCCGACGTGCTTGCGCAAAAGGGAGGACAGCGAGAACCCCCCCCCCCCCCCGCCTCCTTCTCCGACGCCCACCCGCAGAAAGGGCGAGGGCGGCGAGGAGACAAAAAAAAAAAAAAAACACAAAGCGAGCAACCAAGGACACCAACATGCCGGAGCAGGGACAGGCAGCAGGGGCAGACGGGACGGGGCGGGAGCCAGGGGGCACAGCAAGGGGCCAGGGCCCCTGGGGATGAAAGCAGGGGAGCAGGGACCAACGGGGGGGGGCGGGGTGACAAGGGCCCGCGAACGACGCTGGTGAGGTACCCGACCTCTGGGGTTTGGGGGCCCCCCCGGTGTGCGTATCGGCCCCATCTGAGCGCGAGCAATAAGGTGGGTTACGCCCGGGACCGATGGCCAGCGGCCCGAGGTGGCACCGGCCTGGGGGGGTGGCCAATGGGCCTGACCAGGAGCACTCCCCACGGCACGTACTGCGGTTCGTGTCCTGTGAGGGGCTGCGGGTAGGGCACACCGTCCATCGGGGTAAGCAAGAGACGTGCCTAACCCGCAAGGACTCCCCAGAGACCCACAGTGTACCCGACCCCGGTGTGGGGAAGGGCCGACGTACCTGGTTACGACGCAGGTCCATTTGTACTGAGCGGGTACAAATGGACGGCCCGTACAACAGCGTTACACCCTGACGGGGAGTGCATGCATCGGCCCCCCCGTGGGGAAACTCCCGGGGGGAGGGACCAGAGCCAGCGTCGGGCGCCCCCCCCCCCCCCCCAACCCAAGGGCCAAGGGGCACACCAAGCGAGCACAGTCGGGGGCACAAGAACACGGAGGGGAGAAGGGGCGAGCAAGGGGGGTGCGCAGCTGTGTCGTGCGAAGTGTCGTGCAACCATACGCCAACGGCAAGCGGGACGGGCCATGGAGTCCACCCGTTCTCCCGTGTCCTTAGCTCACACAGCCTTCGTTAGCTAAATGTCGCTATCTGTCCCCACCAATCCCGCGGAGTTGCCAGCCTTCCGGCGACGTGCCCGGCGCCTGGTAGACACAGTGTCTGATCTCGTCAGACACGGGCCGCACACGTACGCGGCGTTCCAGGCGCGCGTGGACGCGGACCGTCCGGCCAGGGACAACGGGTGGGACCACTTCGTCGACGTCTGCTTGCGGCAGATGTTGGCCCGCGATCCCCACCCGTACAACGCGCCCGACGTTCAGGCGCGGTTCGCAGCGGGCACGGTGCCGTTCGGGGTGCACCTGCTCAACCGACTACTCCGATGTCTACAAGATCTCGGGCAGCTCGAGGACGCGCAGCGCGGACGGCCCCCGGTGGGGTTGGCGGGGCAGCCGGGGTATGCGGCGCCGGGTGCGTTTCCGATGCCGCCGCCCCCTGGCCTCGGGCCCATGCCCATCCCGCCCTTTGGGACTCACCACCACCACCAACTTCATCTCCATCACCTACTTCATCACCCCGTCGGGTTCCCCATGATGCAGCATCACCTCCCACACCAACACGTACACCCGGCAGCTGTGCCACAGCCCCCCGTTCATCTTCACCTTCACCACCAACTGGCGGCTGTGCCACAGCACCCTGTCCACCTACACCATCACCATCATCATCACCATCCGCACCGGCATGTGGAGTACCCGCATCCCCTGCCCCATCAACACCCAAGACCGCCTCAGCACACGGTGCCGGTGCCGGAACCGGTGCCGGTGCCTGGGCCGGGGCGGAGTGCCCAGCAGCAGGGGGTGTCGCAAGGGGCTGTGCCACAGCACCTCGTCCACTTTCACCATCACCGTCACCATCACCATCCGCACCAGCAAGTGGAGTACCCACATTCCCTGCCCCAGCAGCAATCACTGACGCCTCAGCACACGATGCCGGTGCCGGAATCGGTTCCGGTGCCTGAGCCGGGGTGGGACGCCCAGCAGCAGGGGGTTTCGCAAGGAGCTGGGCCACAGCACCCAGTCCACCTTCACCATCACCATCACCAACATCGTCCACACCAGCATGTGGAGTACCCACATCCCCTACCCCAGCAGCACCCACGGCGGCCTCAGCACACAATGCCGGTGCTAGAGCCGGTACCGGTGCCTGGGCCGGGGCGGAGCGCCCAACAACAGGGGGTGTCGCAAGAGGCTGTGCCACGGCACCCCGTCCACCCTCACCGTCACCATCACCATCACAGTCCGCACCTGCATGTGGAATGCCCTCGCCCCCCGCCCCAGCGGCACTCACGGCCGATGCCTCAGCACGCCGTGTCGGTGCCGGTACCGGTGCCGGCTCCAGGACCGGGGCGGGGCGCCCAGCAGCAGGGGGTGTCGCAAGGGGAGGCACATGGTGTGCCCCCGGGCGAGGCGAAGAGTATGGGGGCACCTGCGCCGCCCCTGGCAGAGCCTCAACCGGAGGTTCCCGCGGCGGGGTCGCCACCGCGGACGGTCCAGATGCCGGACCCAGCCGTGCCGCGCGAGGCCCCGCCCGTGGTGCCGACGGGCCCGGAGCCAGTGGTGCCGGGTGGAATGCAGGGCGCGGCCCCCGCGGGGAGGACTACGACGGGGGTACAAGCGGGGGAGGATGCGGCGCAGGAGGCGGCAGTGGCTGGCCCGCGAGGCATCAGCGAGCTGCTCGCGCAGGCCCTGGAGGAGTACCGGCGGACGGCCGTGAGGAGTGGGGGAGCCGCGCCGGAAGGGGCTGACGCCGGCGAGCTAATAGCGCAGGCGCTCGCGGCTGTCGCCCCGAGGACGGACGGGGCCAAGGAGACGTCGACGGAGGCGGTTTCTTCGGGGGGACAGGACGCGGGGCGGGGTGTGCCGAAGGCGCAAACGCCAGCGGAGGGCGGCGGGGTTGTGGAGCCCAGTGGGGGACGTGCCAAGGGGGAAGGAGTGGAGGAGTGGATGTGGGAGTGGCGGGAGTGGCGCCAGGTGGCACCCGGTGTGCCGTGTCCGGCGGGGCTGGCGTACAGCATGGACCTCCATGCGGGCACCAGCTGGGCCCGGCTGCCCGACAACTTGCGGGCACGGCTGGACGCGGCGGAGGCGGCAAGGGGCGGAGGCGCTGACGAGCGGCCTCTGGCGCCCTTCCCGCCGCGGCCGGACACGCCGCCGGCGGTGGTCGCAGCCGGGGACGGGGCGGAGGGGGGGCAGGAAGCGGAGGAAGTGGAGGACGAGGAGGCATACGGGCCCGGCGAGTCGGCGCTGGCCCTCATGTTTGAGGACGACGCCGGGCCCGACGTCTACGCCGGCATGGACGAGGACCCGGCCAACGAGCCGCTGCGGCCCATGCCCACTGCGGTGCCGCCCCCTCCCCTGGGGAGCTGTGAGCGGCGGCACTGCAGGTACCATGCGGCCGAGGGCGCCCACAGGCACCGCCTCACGGGCACGGGGCAGCGGGGGGCAGAGATGCTGGCGAGTGCCCTGGAGCGCTATGAGCTCCAGCGCCCAGGGCAGGTCGCCCGGGAGATGGCCCTGGCGGCGGCGTCCCCGGGCGACGGCCAGGTCCGCTGTGTCCAACTGGGGGATGCGGCGGTCCTGGGTCATCACCCCGGTGATGTCCGGGCGGCCGAGCCCCGGGAAAGCCTCCCCCTGTCGGTGCGCCTGTCCGTGGTGCGCCTGATGGGCGAGGCAGGGCTGGAGGACGTGCGGCGGGACGAAGGCCTGTACGTGGCCTTGTGGCGGGGTGGGGCTGACGCTTGGCGTCGCGAGCAGGCTGGGCGGCCCCTCACACCCCAGGCGCTGGGGTCCCATGCGCTCCTGGTGGCGTTGCACCCCGAGGGTGCAGAGGTCGTGTTCGGCGCGGACCGCCTGCTGCTGACCGGGGATGGGGCGGTCCTCGTCCCCACCTCCAGCAGCTACCGCCTTGAGAGCCGCGGCGGTGACCTCAAGCTGCTGGTGGTGGTGGGCACGCGCCTCGACGGGAGCGCCGCCCCCCAGGGGTCCGGACGCGCGATCCCGGTGGGAGGAGACGGGGAAGCAGGCCGTGGCGGTGACGAGGTGGGGCAAGAGCAGCCCACGGGGGAGGAGCAGCAGCAGGATCAGCCGGAGGTGGCCAGGGAGGAGGTGGACGTGCAGGCCATTGTGGCGGCGGCCCTGGCGAGGATCTCGGATGCTGCGGGCCCGCCGCCGACGACGGAGGAACTGGAGGAGGAGGACCAGCGCAGGGGGAGTGAGGATGCGCAGGTCGCCATGGAACAGGACGAGGAGCCGGAGTTCAAGGGTGAGGAGGCGCAGGGTGCCGGGGAGCAGGACGAGGAGCTGGTGATCGTGGGGGCGAAGGAAGCGCGTGAGGTGAGCCCCAGGGAGCCGGGGGTGGCGGATAAGGCTGGGCCGAAGACGGGGGAGGAGGAAACCTGCAGGCACTGGGCCAAGGGATGGTGCATGCGGGCAGATGCCTGCCGGTACGCCCACCCCCAGCCGCCGGTGCCGCGGGGAGTACCCCAGGAGTTGCTCCTGATCCTCCAGGCCATGGCCCGTGTGGGGGCTCTCAGCCTGGACCGCAGCCGGGACCACGGCAGGGGCCACGGGACGTTGCTGCAGGATGCGGTGGTAAAGGCGCAAGGGGGAGGACTCCCGGCGGTGGTGTATGCGGTGGAGAGTGGGGGCCTGACCGAGTGGGCGGTGGCGTTGCCGTGTGGCATGGCGGCCCTGCTCACTCCGTTCCCGGTGGTCCCGTGGAGGGACATGGTCACCGTCCAGGAGGCCAACCTGGGATGGGTGTGCACGTGGCACACACATCCTGCCGGCATGGACCCTCGCGAGTGGCAGGCTAAGGCGGTCGTGACGTACCTGTCCTGGTCGTTGCCGGCAGCGCCGGGTGCGTGGGCGCAGTGGTGGGACAGGGCGCTCAGCTGGGCGAGGGATGGCAGTGCTGTGGCGGCCTGCCCTGACCTCCCTCGCGAGCCCGTCTCAGTCCAGCCGTGGACTGTCTCCCTGCATCTCCCCACGGTGGCGGCTCGTCTTGCGACCACGGACCCGGAGGTCTCGCTGCTGGGAGACCGAGAGGGGCCAGGGCTTCGCCTGAGTCAGGGGCTGGAAGTTCGCACCGCCCGCCTCCCCAGCCCTGTGGACGGGGACATCCTGGGGGGACTTCAGTTCACGCGGGCTGGCGGGGCTGACGTGTGGACCGCTGTCCATCGCCAGCTCCCAGACGCGTGGCCCCAGGTGTACCGGCCCCCTGGTCACGAGCGTCTTGTGGGAGTGGAATGGCGCGTGTGGGCCGCCAACGGCCCGTGCCCACCGGTGGTGGTCCTGCCCAGGAGGACCAACCACCCCAGCTGGGAGACCGTGGCGGTCTTGTGGGGATGGGTGGCGGTCCGTGGGGCCGATGGCCACGTCTTCACTGCCCCAAGGGGCACGGTGATCGAGACCGACGGGGGGACGGCGTTGCAGCTCACGGCGGAGCCCCTGACCACGCATGCTGTAGTGGCCGTCCTCCAGTGGGGTGCCAACAAGCCGCAGCCCTGGCGCGATCAGGTCGCAGTGGCTGTCTGGCGGGACCTGCCGGTCCTTAGGGCCGCCGTCTGGTCAGGAGGGGCGGGGCGGCACCTCCCGGGCGCACTCCCCTGGCTGCGGGGCTGCGGAGACGCCTCTCCCCCGCCAGCTGAGTTGCGGGGCGCCCTGGAGCGAGTGTACTCCGAGCCCAGGCACCAATTCCTGGTGGCCGCGGACCATGGGGTGGAGCTCAGCGACGACGTGGTCGCGCTGGCAGCCGACGTGGTGCAGTGCCTGGCCCCCCACGCCATGATGCTCCCGAGGGAGGGGTGGGAAGGCCAGAGGCACGACCAAACCCCGGCTGCCCTCCTCATTGCGAGGTACGTCGAGCTGGGGGGCTCAGAGGCGGTGTACCTCGACCGGTTGGAGACGCCGGACATGCGGCACTGGACGGCCCACCACCTCGTGGCCCCTGACACGCGGTTGGCAGTGGACCCGCTGGGCCGGCCTGTGGTGTCGGGGGCCCCGCCCCAATGGCCGCACACGTGGGACATGGCGGTCCGGACGATGCGCATGGCACCCAGGGGCCAGAGGGCGGGATGGCCGGGTGCGGAGCGTCTGCTGGCGGAGGCCCGGGCGGCACAGGTGCAGCAGCCGGCCGGCAACACCAAGGACTGTGGCGTGTGCGCCCTCATGTCCGCCGTCGGTACCCTCCTCAGGGTGCCGAGGCCGGGCAACCTCCTGTCCGCGCTGGACAGGCGGTGGGTGGCGGCGGTGGTCCTCAACAGGGACATGGGGCCCATCGCGCGTCTGCCGTCCCTGGGGGAGCTGCCTGCGGCGGTGTTGGAGGCCCTGCCGGCGCCCCGCGCGCCCTTGGACCTGGCAAACGTCCCGCACAACGTGGGGCTGCCCGGGGCGCGCATGCAACATGCCCTACTGTGTATGGCAGCGGCGTCGGACGGGGGGATGTCCATGCTGGCGACAGTGTCCCTGCAGCACGTGCAGGACGCGATGCAGCAGCAGCGGATGCATGCCCCCCAGCCATGGGAAGAGAGCGCCAAGCGGTGGCTGAGGGTGGAGAGCGTGTCCTCCACCCATACGGTGGGCATGGCGGATATGGGGCGGCTGGTGGTGTTGGAGGGGGCGGAGTATTGGGCCTGTGTTCGGGTGGAAACGGGGGGACTGGAGTGGGTCGTAGTCACCGCGTGCCGGCTCAGGAGGCAGCAGTCCAGGGGCCCGGCCTGCTACCGGGTGTTCCAGGAGTGCCTCAGTGGGCTGGGGCCGGTGCGCAGGGCGCACAGGTGCACGGCCGAGGACATCCCGCCAGCGCCGGCGGTCTTCGTGGAGGTCACGCGGCCGCCAGTGGTCCAGGGGCAGGACGTCTGGCCCGTAGTCCCGAGCAACATGTGGCAGGCTGAGCATGCAGCTGGCATATGCAGGGCGCTGCAGGGTCACGCGGCGGCCCTCCCCAGGGCCCCGGCGGCGCAGTCATCCAGCAACAGGCCGGCAGCCTCGCTTGCACTGCTGCATAGCGCGTCGCGGGCGTGGTACTGGGTTGTGGCGGCGTTGGAGCCCCACTCCTCGGCGCTGCGCCTGTACGATCGCGGGCAGGGCACGGTGCTCACGGTCCGCCCCGCCGACCTGGAGGCCCTGCACCTTAGTACACTGAGTGGCGACGGGGGCGACGCGCTGTACCTCCAGGGGACCGTGGCAGGCGCGGCCGCGACACGCTTCCGCCGGCAGAGCGGAGGAGATGCCCTCCGCCTGGTTATGGCGGAGAACATGGGGCCGTGGCTCCGGGCGTTCTCCACTTCCAGGTGGAGGGTCGAGGGCGACCGGGAGAAGTTCGCCGACGCGTGGCGCCGCTGGGTGGATGAGCAGTTTCCCGTGGGGGGAATGCTGCACCTGCCGCAACCACCAAGCGTGCCACCAGTGCGGCCTGCGGCGCCCCCGGCTGCGGCGGCGAAGCAGGCCCCGAAAGCGGCGCCCCAGCCGCCGCCCAAGAGGAGCCCCCCGCCTCAGTATGGCGCCTATGTCAACATTCGGTACGTGCTGCGGCACTTCGGCGGTGACTTGGCCACGGATCAGCGTGGGACAAAGACGATCAACGTCTGCCCCTGGTCTCGGCTGGATGGGGCTGGTCACTGCACATGGAAAGCTGGCACGCACTGCCGGCCTACCCACCTCCACCCCAAGGACCTGCTAGACCACATCCAGCGGGACCATGTGACTGATCCGGCACAACGGGACCAGGCGCTGGCCATGCTGGCTGGCGTTATGCCGGGGGGCCAGGCGGGGCCTTTCGCGTCGGCCCAGGCGGGGTCCAGAGCGCTCACGCTGCCCACGGGTGCCCGCCCTGCGGCGGGGCGCGGGGCGTCGCCGTCGGCAGCACGGTCTCGGGCGATTGGGTCTGCAGCGCGGCGTGGGGCAGTGACTTCTACGGGGAGTACGGCGGCAAGTACGTCCGGCGGGCAGGCTGAGGGGGAGCCCGCCGCATCTGCCGGGTCTCAGCAGGCGACGACATCCTCGGGCGGAGGCCCACGGGGTCAGGGGCCACCTCGCCAGCCACCCGCGCCGGATGCAGGTGGTCCCCCAGAGCCTGCTGGTGGCCCCTCTCCGTCCAGTGATCCGGATCCGGCGGGGGGCCCCGATCCACACGTGCAGCCATGAAGGGGCCCCGCCTCCGACACCAGAGCGGCGGTGTCCTGGAACGTCCAGGGCTCGATGCGGGGGGACGGTGTACCAGTGACCCCAGGTATGCTCGACGGTGAAGCGGTGGCGGCGGGTATCATGAAGGCCGAGGGTGCCATCCTGGGCCTATTCCAGGAGACTGGCCTGCAGGACCCTCAAGGTGTGGTGCACTCCGAGAACCAGTGGCGTCACCATGGGTATCATACATACCCAGGGGTGGATGCCCAGGCGGCGTCGGCGGCGGCGGTGCGCGGCGGGCTCTTGATTGCCCTTCGGGCGGACGTGTTCGCCGCGGAGGAGGTTCGAGACATCGTGGACATCGTGCCGGGCAAGGCCATGGCCCTGGATGTGGTGACCGCAGGTGGCACCCTCACGGTCATCAACGTCCACGGCCCGGGTAGCGGCGGCGACTCCTGGGCGTCTAAGGCGTCCTTCTGGGCTGACGTGGCCATGTACGCGGCGGCCAAGAGCGCGGGTGGCACCAGGGCCGTGCTCCTCGGAGGGGACTTCAACGTGTGGCTGGAGTCCCCGTGGCACCCTACCACGAGGAGGTTCCAAGCCCTGTGGGAACAGTGTGGCTTCCGCAGGGCAGGCCCGGAACGGGAGGAGGACAGGAGGCCCACGAGGGCGGGGCACCGACTGGACTCCTTCCTTCTGAACTCGCCTCTGGTCCCGTGGGCGGCGCGTGAGCGCCCTCACTTGGCGCCGGGGCGGTCTCCAGCGTCGCTGGGGTCGGATCATGGCCCTGTGGTCCTGGACATCCCGCTAGCGGTGGCCGGCAAAGAGAGGGTCACCAGGATGGCCTACTCGCACGCCCAGGGCAGGCTGCACGCCATACGCCCGGACTCCCCGGGGGTTCGTGAGGCGGTGGCGGCAGTGCTGCAGAAGGCCTGCGGGGATCAGCGGCTACAGGCGTGGCTCTCATCGGACCAGGACACTGCCACCATGGGCACGTCGGAGGTGCAAGCGGTCTTTGACCTGCTCTACGCCTTCCGTGATGACGTGTCCAGGGTCACGGGAGTGCGCATGCCTTCCGGCGTGGACCCGCAGTACCCACACGGGCAGGCGGAAACGGAGGCGTCGCTGGACCAGGTCCTCTCGGATCAGCAGGCCCTGGCCTGGCGTGCCCATCAGCTGTGGCAACGGGACGCGGCGGCGGCCGGACTCCACTCCCAGGAAGCGACTGCCCTGCTACAGCACCTCCGGCGAGTGGACCCCGACCTGTCCCCCGCCTCGGTTGAGGACCTGCGTGCCGCATTGGACCAACAGCTCCGCCAGCTGGAGACACGCGTGGAGGAGCTGCGGGATGTCCTCAGGAGCAACAGGCGCCGGTCCATCAAGGACTACTGGCGGGGCAGGGTACCGGACCTGCAGCTCCGATGGACGGCGATACGGGGGGCCATCAACGTGGTGAACTATGCCCCGTCAGGCCTATGGTTCGTACGCGTCCGCGAGTCGGAGAAGGTGCTCTTGGAGGCCTCGGACGTCATTGGCGAGGTCCAGAGGTATTGGGAGGCGCTGTACGCCAAGCGGCCAGTGAACCTGCCGGCCTTCGAGCGGCTGGTCCGGGCCCACATTCCCAAAGGGGTGCCGGAGGAGTGGAGGTCGGTACAGGACTACACCATGCAGGACCTTAAAGACGCCGTGAGGCAGGCCGTGGCGGACGACAAAGCTCCGGGGTCCAACCGGGTCACGGCAGCCCTCATAGCAGAGCTGCCTGAACCGGTGCAGGGGCTCCTGGTGCATGCGTACAGGGCAATCCTGCGGGGTGCGGATGTCCCGGAGTCCTGGCACGAGGCCATTATCTGGCTGATGCCCAAGGGCACAGCCACGGGCAACCTGGACGAGTACAGGCCGATAGCGCTGGGGCAGCAAGACATGCGAATGCTCATGACCCCCCTCATGCGGAGGTTCACAGCTGTTCTGGCACGCAAGGGACTGGCCGCGGACTGGCAGTTCGGAGCCATGCCGGGCTCCACGGCGGCTGCCCCGGTGTTCCTGGCCCAGCGCAGGCTGCAGCGTGGGATGGAGGAAAACCACGTCCTGGCCTTCGATGTGTCGAAAGCTTTTGACACAGCGCCGCACGGAGCACTGGCGCTCCTCCTGCGCCACATGGGTGTCCCGGAGGAGCTCATCAGGCTCTTCCACACCCTCAGCTGCGGGTCCCTGGTGCGCATCGTCACTGCGCATGGCCCGACGCCGAGCATACGGCTCCACAGGGGCCTGCGGCAGGGCAGTGCGGAGAGCGCTGTGCTCTACCTCCTCCTATTGGAGCCTCTCCTGCGGAGCCTTGCCTGTAAGGCGCGGGGAGATGCTCGCCACGCGGTGCCACCCCTGGTACAGGCGTACTGTGATGACCTCCTGCTGATAGCGCACTCCCTGCCGCAATTCCTGGAGTATGCGGCGATGATAGCGCGGTATCTCACGGACATGGGCATGTCCCTCAACGTGAGCAAATGCGCCTATGCCAGTACTGCTCGCATCCACTCGATTATGGTATACCTGAACCCGGGGGACACGGCGGCCCCATGGGTATGCTTACGTGCCAAGGGCACGGTACCATACTTGGGCCTGCGCCTCGATCCCAGGGGGATGGCGACCATGAAGGAGAAACATGTACTCCGGTGTGAAGCCCTGCTGGGCTGGTGCAAGAACACGCTGGGGCCGGCGTCGGTGCCTCATGAGGTGATGGCGGCCGTGGTTGGTGGCATCGTGCGGTACGCGGCGCCCTACCTGTCCGACACGGCGGAGGCGGTGGTCAAGCTGAATACTGCCATCAAGGCTGCGGCCCTGCAGTTCGAGAAGCTGCCCAAGGACCTGTCCAACGTGGCGGTGCGGTCAGGTCATGGGCTACGGTTGGCAGATGTCCAGGTTATATGCCGCGACTCCGTCGTGGCGACCGTGGCTCAGCTCACCCACCACAGGTCGATGACGGTCCGTGATGAGCTGCGGGCCATGCTCCGAGACATGCACGTGCAGTACGGAGTGTGCGGGCAGTTCATGGTGCCCTCTGCGTCATTCGCCACACACGCTGGCAATACGTGGGTGGACAGGGTGCTCAGGGCGATGGGGACGTTGCGCGTGGGGCTTCTCATGCCATCGTCGGTGTACTCGTGTGTACACGCCCATCTGCCGCAAGTGCAGTGGGCGGGGCGGAAGTGGGTGTCCCAATCCTACGCCTTCAAGGGTAGGGACATCTGCATTCTCTCGGGGCCCCGCACAGATGCGGCAGTGCAGTCCCTGACTGATCCCGCAAATGACCTCCTGCATGCGCGGCTCCCCTGCCCTGCGCCTGGGCACTGGGCGGTCCAGCTACAGGAGTGCCACGAGGACCACCTGCACCTTTCGCACGCGGGAGTAGGACCCCACCAGCTGGACCACGTGTGGCTCACGGGGCTTCGCGACGTCTTCCGGCCGCAGCTGCCCGGTCCGTTGACTCACCGGCTCATTCACCCAGTGCGCCGAAAGAAGGCCAGCAAACGCAATAGACAGTCCGCTGCGGGGGACGTGTATGTGGTGGGCGGATACAGGGAGGAAGGATGGGACCCGGCCAACCCGGGGCTGTCCATGCCGTTCGTCCCGCTGGCCGCCCTCCTGTTTCTGCTCGGGGACGTCTTTGAGGGCTACCAGCAGCAAGACGATCCGGCGTCCGTCCCCCTACTCACTCCTCACGCCGGGGGCGGCATAAGCCCGCCACCACTGTGGGTTGTGCACGGACAGCCAGCGTTTTCCAGGGCGTGCGCGGCGGTGCACAAGTGCAGCGAATGGGCAATTGTTCTTCTGCTACCGGCAGGCCCAATCCCGGATCCGGATGAGCACTCGGTCCCGGAAGTGGTCCGAATGTCCAACGTGCCGCATGATCCGCATGTCGCCGTCACGTCGTTTCGTGGTGGTGGCGCAGTGGAGCAGGGGTCTGTCGTGGTATACCAGCCTTCCTGCTCCGCAACGGTTTGGGGGGCGGAGTATACCACCGCCCTGGACGCCATCAAATCAGTCTGCGGATGTGACCTGGCCTGGAGACCACATGCGGTGTATCGACCGAGGGTGGTCCTGTCCCCGGAGCTCACGGCCTCCAGCGCGGCGTCTCTGGGAAAGGTGGTGCAGAGCCCCCACTCCGACGTGGCGTGGCTAGAGCCCCACCGGTACTGCTGGGTGCCGGTGGCGACTAAAGTCACATCGTCTGACGCGTCGCCCCAGGTAGACGACGCCACAAATGTGGCGGTGGCCAGCCACGGAATCCCCACGTGGACGGGTGCCATCTACGGCACGGTCCCGGAGGCAGAGATCATTGGCGCGGCGGCGTACTTGTTGCACACGCCCCCGTCAGCGTGCACGGTACACGTGGTGGATGCGTCCGTCATAGGAGCGCATCTCCGCAGGGCGCAGGAGGCCCTGTACCGTGGCATCAAGGGGCCGACGTCACATCTGGTCAATCAACATGCACTGAGCTGGATAGTGGAGGGGCTGCGGCGGCTGCCGCGCCGAGTTGGGGGGCCGCACCACTGGGTGGTGAGGCAGAGCTCGCACTTAGCGGCGGTCCCGCTTGAGGCACCGGACTCTGCCGCGGCCCGTGCGATGGCCCCGCCAGTCCATCTTGTCCTGCCGAAGGAGCACGCCATCCTCTTGGTACCGGGGGATAATGGTGAGCTCGAGCCGCGTGTACCATCCATGCAAGCCCTTCAGCAGGTCCGGGAGATAGAGTGGCGTTCGCTAGCGGCACGCACCAGGGCGCACACGCCACTAGCTGGCGCCTGCGAGGCGATGTCCCTGGGAGCTGTGCACCACGGCCCAACGCACAGGAATATGCTGCGGGCACGTGACGGTCGCTTGTCCACCATGCAGGTCATGCGACGGTGGAGACAGAAGCTCACGCGTGTGGCAATACCAGCCCACCCCTGTATCTTCTGTGGGGGGCCGGAGGAGGACATCGGCCACATGCGCCTACTGTGTGCGCGGGACGAGGAGGTGGCTGGGCTCCTGTGCAGGCGTGTGGAGGAGTTCACGGCGGAGCTACCCCTAACGGACAGGGCGGTGGAGTTCGTGGCGTGGAGGGAGCACGGCTGCAGGTGGGCAGAATCCCTGATGGCAGGTGTCGTACCCGGGGACCTGAAGCGGCTGTTCGCTGCGGTGCGAGCGGCGTCGTCCCGGGGCCCTGCCAAGGCCAGACTCTTTGTGGAGGACATGGTCCAGATTGGGGAAGATGTGTATGCCCGCAGGAACCACCGGCTCACCCAGATCATGCAGCTGCCGATGCAAGATCGAAGGAGGGCGGTATACGCGTTCCTGCGCGGTGACACACCCTTCTGCCCGCCGGCAGGGAGGATCCTGCAGCGTCCGCCGTGGAACCCGTTTGCCGGCCTCCCCGGCGACCTGCGGGCAACCTTTCTGAGGGCACCGCTGCACGCACTACTGGTGTCGCGGTCGTGCATCGAGCGTGAGGAGGCCCTGTCCTTGTTCCCTCACTGGATGGCGGCGGTGGCGCAGGCCTTCGACCGGTGGATCGGTTCCTGGGTGGCGCGAGACATCACGGCATTCAGGGAGTGGTCCCGCGTGGTGTCGGCGCAGTCCTGGGTCCAGGTGCGGGGTACCAAGGTGAGAAACCCTGACGGCCAGAGTGATCCCTGGCTCCAGGTGTACGCCAACCATCCAGCTGTGGGGAACGTCATGGGCTGGCCTCGCGAGGTGCTGCCAGTCCTTCAGCAACCTCTGTGCGGTCTCCCAGTCCTGGCGGTGGCTGTCGTACTTGACGTGGGTACGTTGTGGCTATGTGACCGGCAGCTGCGACGAGCCGTACCGGCGGTCACGGAGCAGCGGTCCATGGCAGTGTTAGTGGGCTCCGAGCAGCTGGCGCGGGTACAGGGCGACGACGCGCAAGGCCAAGTCACGGAGGCCATGTTCTCTCTGCCAGAGGGGGACGACCACGTGGCTGCCGATGCCCGTCACACCCTTGACACCCTGGGCCTCAGGGCGGTCATTGAGGCTCGGGCGGGAGGGCAACGCTTGGTTCTGGCTTCCGCCAGGGGCCCGGAGCAGGACGGGGTTGTTGTCATCGGGGAGGTCTTGCGGGACTACGGTTGGGAGCTCCTGGCGCATGGCACGCGCGGCCCCAAGGTGGCGCGGTGGCCCCGGCTGCTTGAGAGCCTGCCGGAGATGCCCGACGGACGACCGATACTCCGCCCGGTGTCCACGTGGGAGGAGGCGAGGCGCAGCCTCCTCAGTAGTGCCACAGCACGCACGCTGACAGGGGCTTTGCTCGGGCTCCAGGACGCGTGCTGCGATGTATGGCAGGACCTGTGGTCGCAGTGCTGTGATGGTAGCTGCGTTCCATCGCGGTCTGTGCTTCCGCAGCGATGCCACGGGTGCGGGGAGACGGTGTCCGTTTGGGTTCATCAGTGTGCCTCCGCCCCGCTGTGCGGGACATGTCAGGAGCATGCCGACAGGGGGTGGCCTAAGGCGAGGTGGGCACTGCGGCACTCTGGACGGATGTCCTCAAGTGCCTGGACGACTATCCAGGGTGGCCTGAAGAGCGTCCGAGTGGAAGGGGTACGGTGCCCTGGAGCGCCGTCTGCGGCCCTGCCCCTGATGCTGTGGTGGGCGGCTCTGGAGGGCGACTCACGGATACTCTGGTTGTGGCATCACGGAGGAAATGGTGACGGAGTGGTGGGTGCCGGGGGTGCAGGTTGATGGGGATGGGAATTGTGGGTGCACCAGCTACCATCCCTACGCTGGACGCAGCGGAGGGAGTGGCGCCAGAGAAGCAGTGCCTACGCGGCCTGATTGTGCGGTACTGGCAGGCGGCGTATGACGGCCAACGCGATGTGACAGGTCGTGCCGGCCTGATGGTGAGCCGTACTGCCCCCGTGCATGAGGGTCGGACAGGGATGCTTCACCCGCCTGCCCCGGGTCGCCGCATACAACAGTGAGGTGTCATGGGTCGTCCCGACCAGGGTAATAAGGCCCAAACCCCTGTAGGGTATTCCCATGGCACCGGGGTCTCTACTGGCGGCCCGGCTACGGCAGTCTTGGGAGTGGTTGCTCGGGATACACCGGGGGTGCACGGAGTTGTTTGGGGGTTACAGCGCTGCGGCGCCCCCTGGGAGTGTTACACGGGGTTGCGGGGTCAGCCTGCAGGCCCCAGGAGCGGCGACGGGGCGAAGATGTGTGCGTGGAAGGTTATGACGGTGGGGTCATCAGGGGGACAGTATGGCGGGCGTCGTGGAGACGGCATGGCAGCCTGGAGGGAGCGCTCACAGGGGGCACGTGGAGTTCCAGGTGGCGGAGTACTGGAGTCTTGGGGGTCAACGCGGCGGTACTGGGATCCGTACGGCGGGGGTACGCGGCGGTACTGGGGAGCCGTACAGTGGGGGAGCAGCGGGGAAGTTCCAGATGACGGTGTACTGACATCGTGGGGGTGTACGCGGCGGTACAGGGGACCGTATGGTGGGGGTATGCGGCGGTACTGGAGTCCGTACGGTGGGGGAACGCGGCGGTACTGGGGAACCGTACAGTGGGGGAGCACGGGGATGCATGGCGGTACTGGGGTGTCCCCCTGACCCCTCTAACAACTCAGGGGGAGCGCGGGGGCATCCCCTGGCCCCGTTAACAAACTAGAGGGACCGTGCCTGCGGGCATGTACATAGTCTAACCTCTGACCATGGCCTTGTGGTTGCAGTGGTGAGTGTCGTGGCGGCTAGCAGGTGGCGTCGGCGTGGCAACAGCGGTACTGCGCGGCGTCGTAGTGAAGAGTATGCAGTCGCCTCACCACTGTAACAGCTTACCCCTGGGGGGCACCAGTCCGGTCGGCTAGAGGCGAGGAGGGCAGGGGAGCGGCATGCTGAGCGGTCCGGGGGGTGACGCGCGGGCCAATGCTATAAGTAGGCTCGCCACGTCGTCGGTGGGGGCCGAACCTGCGGCCTGGCCGCTGCTGTGGCGGAAGAGGCGCAACCACGGAAGCTGGCCAATCAGTGCAGGTAAGGGTCAAGGGTAGGCGCCAGGGCATTGTATGTGGGCCAGATGAGGTGCACCTGGTAACCACGGCCCGGGGCGAGCCTCTGGTGGGTACCCCTACAGGGGGTCGATAACCAAGCTACGGCACCCACCAGCCCGAATCCCAGCCAGCGATATTCACGGGTTGCGCCACTCCCGTCGCAAAGCGGCCGGCGTCCCCCCCTGAAGACCCTCAAGATATATTATATGTGGGCAAGTGAATGCCTCGATGCAGACTGTGCGCTGGCCCCTGACATGGGATGCCAGCATGGTATATATCTGGGGTGTGGGGGCAGCACGGGGCCACGGGGACGTGGAGTTGGTAACGTGTTTCTGTACTATACTAGGGGACTGGTGCGGTGGGAAGATGGCGTACAATGTGGTGACATGGGGGCGATGAAAGCTGAGGGCCAGGCTAGGCTGGAGCCTCCCAGAAATCCTGGCTGTGCACATACAGGCTAGTGCGTGCTGGCAGAGGGATACGTGGAGTCAGGGGTGGTGGGCAGTTTCGAGGACGCGGACGACAATGGATTACGTGGGGTCATGGGTGTTGGGTGTCTCCACAGTGGCGGGGCAACGTGAACGATGGAGGGTCAGCTCTCGCTTCGCCGCATGCGTGCTGCTTTGTTCCTTGGTTGCTGCTTTGCGACGGACAGAGGTGCCCTTGCTTTCTGCTTGTTGCGATGCTGCTGCGCTGCTTTGCCTTGCCCCCTTACCCCCGGCGAGCAAACGGGCCAGCGTCCGTCGCCGTTGCTAATGCTAACGCTTTGCAGTTGCCACTGCCCCCAAAGCCTGGTTGCCCGGTATCCCCGGTCCTCTGGGTCCTCCGTCATGCTGTGGGCCACCTCAGGCAGCCCTGGGACCCACGGGATCGAGCGAGGCAGGAACCACCTGTCGGCGCGAGATGCCCGGTAACTCCAGTAGACGGCATGATAAGTGGTTATGACTATGACTATGACTATATATATATATATATATATATATATATATATATATATATATATATATATATATATATATCCTCTAATCTACACCCCTCTCCCATACTCTACCCGGCTCCACTCTAGGGTACGTGCCAAGGGTACAACTTGGTACATAAACGTAGCGGAAAGGACTAAACTCGATCAAAACGGGCTCAAAATGGGCTCAAAACACTTGTTTGTGCACCCCCAATGGTCCAGGATCACTTTTGGAAAAACGCGTTTTTGACCAATTTCACCCATTTTGGCTCCCAAAACGGCCCCTTTTCAAGGAATATTGGGACTGCCATGGGCCAAAACCCGTCCAAATGGGCTCAAAATGGGCTAAAAACACTTGTCTGAGCATCCCAAATGGTGCAGGATCACTTTTGGAAAAATGCGTTTTCGACCCATTTTTGACCCACTTTTGGTCCCAAAACGACCCATTTTCAAGGCATTTTGGGATTTTCCATGGGCCAAAACACGTCACCACGGGCTCAAAATTGGCTAAAAACACTTGTTTGAGCATCCCCAGTGGTCTAGGATCACTTTTGGAAAAACACGTTTTTGACGCATTTTTGACGCATTTTTGGTCTTGAAATGGCCCATTTTCAAGGCATTTTGGGAATTTCCATGGCCCAAAACGCGGCACCACGGGCCCAAAACGGGCTAAAAACACTTGTTTGAGCACCCCAAGTGGTCTAGGAACAACTTTGGAAAAAATGATTTTTTTCGCCCCGGGGACCCTGGTGGACCCACCGTTGGCCCCCGCCGTGCGCGGGCCGGGCTGCCCTCCGGCTCCACCAAGTGACCACTGGTACGGGGGTCTAGGCGTCTCGTTGGGCGATTCTGCGGCTTGGAAACCACAAAAAGTGGGGGGTTGCGGGTGGACTAGGTGCCCTCGGAATCGGATTTTGAGCCACGTAGCCCAAGATACGGCCCGTGCTTGGTTTCGGGGGGTTTGTGCACATTGCGCAGATTTTGGGGCTTTTTGGCGCCTTTTTGGGCCGTTTCTCGGACATATCGTGGAGTTGAAGGGCACTAGAAGGCTCTTTGACACGGTGAAGTCAAGCCGCACGTGGAGTGTAACCACCGTTTCCCTTCATTTGGGCGTTTTGCCCGGGTTTTGGGGCTATTTTGGGCGAAAAAGGGCTGTTTTTGGCCCAAAATTGCGCAGATTTGGGAGGGCACCTCCCGACTTGGCGCCCCCGCCCCGGGCCGCCAGCGGTGAGTTTTTGGCTCAAAACTTGGATTTGGCGAGAGCACCACCTAGGCTCTAGGATGGCTAGAGTAGAGTAGAGCCCGGAGCGATGCGGCGGAGCAATGGCCAAAACGGAAAGGAGAAGTGCTTGTTGCTTGTTGCTTGCTTGCTTGTTGCTTGTTGCTTGTTGCTTGTTAGCTAGATTTAAGGGGAGAGGGGTGTAGTAATATATGAAGCCATATGAAGCCCATATGTCCATATGCAGGAGGGATGGAGTATTGTTCCTACGGTTAGGAAGCTGTGAATCAGTGTGCTAGGGGCTACTGCACGGCCCACACATGAACTATGAACTCATGGTTATTGCAGTGATGTAGGAGTGTAGGAATGTTGAACCTCGCAGTTTGAGCATGATTCGAATGGAAGCCTTGGTATATATATATGTGTGATATAAAAGCACCAATGTTGGCTGCACCTCTTGGGATGTCTTCTTTTATTGCTCCGGGTTTTGTCCCCAATGCCACCGCGCCGGTGTTGGCAATAGCCCTGTTAGGCCTCTTGAGCGTGATTTTGGGTGACCTTGCAATACATGGTCTGGCCCGGGTGGGGCGCCCGTTGACCACCCCCCCCCCAATGAACTTTGTGTCAATCACAACTGACCATTGTTCCCCAATAAACTTTGTGTTTTTTGTTCAAATTCAAGTCCAAACTCGTGTCTACCTGGTAACCTAGTAAGAAAAATTAAATTTTTTTTTGTTGTTTTACTAGGTTTTCCTACATTTTACTTGGTTTTACCACAGCGCATACTAGGTTTCACCAAATGCCCTTGGTAGCCCCTCTTGCTGCTGCCCGAGGCACGTTTGAAAAAAGGTTTGAGCAAGGGGAGGTGGGTGGTTCGTCTGAGTCCCCATGCACTGCGCCAGACAAGGAACAAAAGGCTCCCATGAATGACTTTTGCTCTTGCCGCCAATTTGCAGTCGGAAAGCTCCCGCTTTTTTGGCTGCTGCTCTTACACCCATTGTTCCTCCTCGCTTTCACAACTCTGGTGCAGCCAGGGTTATGTGCAGTGCAGTGCAGCACGTCGAAACCATGTACTGAGATTCATGGCTATGACCATATGCCTGTGTCACAGAGGTATATGCGAGCTCAGTATCCGTTGCTCATGGCCCCCATGTCCAACGAATGCCTTGTCTAACAAACACTTCCGTTCGGACCGTATTTTTTTTGGGATCTAATTAGTCAGGTACTGGGTTTAGGCACCGAATTAATTAGGTACCGAATCGGGTGTCCAACGAACACCCCTGTTTGGACCGTATTTTTGGGGGACTGAATTGTTCGCTGGACACAGAAGGGGAATTTGACTTGTGAGGGTCTGGTACCACTGCCTTGCAACAGTCCCTGCCCAATTGTCTGACAGTAACGAGAATGTCCTCCCACAAAGGCACTGGGCAGTTGCTGACCCGCGCGTCACCGGCTGTGCAAACACGTGGACGTGGTACTTCAGCTTTGAGCCGAATGCTCCGAAACTGCTTTCCCAAAAAGGTCAAAGGGACGAACTGCGACGTTTGTGGGCGATTACCTGAGAGGCCAAAAATGGCGCCGAGCAAGAGCAAGGACATCACGCAGTCGGTGGACGAATGGTTGGGAGACCACCTGCAGGTTCAGAGTGCCTGTACAACAGCCTCAGAGAAGAAAGTGGGCGAGCTTGTCATTGGATCGTTGATTGCCTGTCAGATGCTACAGAACAGCGGGCTTTCTGAGGAGCAGTTGCATACGGTGCAATTTATTGAATCATGTACGGCACAAATCGTTATGGAAATCTTGTGAGCCAGCCTTTGTTGAGTGACAAGATCTTGATTGTGACCTGATTGTACCTTTTTGCTTGTGACCAGAGAGCTTCCTCGATTATTGACGGCACAATACACGTATCCCCTTGATAAAAGTGAATGGAGCGACAAGGCATGAAGGATGATTTTCCTACTGGATCGCCTGGCAAAGGCCATTCGGAATCTGATGATTAAAATGCTAAGTGCCTTTGCACAAAGTTCTACTGGGGAATACGTGTTTGGACTTTTGTGCCTATCTCAGGCATTAGTGTTAGGAGTCACGGTTAGGGTTAGGGTTTGGGTCACCGAGCTGGTGGAACCAGTCTTGGTTTTATAACCCTTTTTAGTGTCTAGGGTGGACCTACCAGGTTTAGCAGCAAGCAACAGCAGCAAGCAGCAAGCAAGCAGCAGCACGCGCGAAATGGGGAAAAATCAGAACTCCGTCGTGGTGCTTTGGATTTCAGTGAAATTTTGGTGGATGATACCTATGGGTGTGAAGTACAATCACACAAAGTTTGAGCCAGAAACTCAACGGTGGCGGCCGGGAACGGGATTCGCAAGTGGCGGACCTCAGTTTCAAAAACTGCAGTTTAGGGCCAAAAACAGCCATTTTTGGGCCAAAAAAGCCCTGGAACACATTCAAAACGGCCAAACGAAGGGAAACGGTCGGTACACTCCAAATGCGGCTTGACTTCCCTGTGTCAACGAGCTCTTTGCGGCCCTCTAACTCCATGATATGTCCCGGAAACGGCCCAAAAAGGCCCCCAGAAGCTCCAAATGCCGACAGCCAAAAACCAAGAATAGGCCATATCTTTGGCTACATGGCTCAAAATGCGATTCCGAGGGCACCTACTCCACCCGCAACCCCCCACTTTTTGTGGTTTCCACCCCTCAGAATTGCCCAAACGGACACCTAGACCCCAATACCTAGGCCCACTCGGCTGCAGCAAGCTGCAAGCTCAAGCCCAAACACGTGGGTGCCCAAATGGGTCAACAAGGTCCAGTAGGGGCAAAAAGATGACTTTTCTCAAAAATGATCCTCCACCATGTGCGACGCTAAAACAAGTGTTTTTGGACCGTTTTGAGCTTGTGGTGGCCCATTTTGGTCCTCCGAGAATCCCAAAATGCCTTGAAAATGGGCTGTTTTGGGACCAAAAATGGGTCAAAAATGGGTCAAAAACGCATTTTTCCAAACCTCATCCTAGACCATTTGGGGTGCACAAACGGGTGAAATGAGCCCATTTTGAGCCCATTTTGGGGCATTTTGGCCCCTCAGAAGTCCAAAAAGCCTTGAAAGTGGGCCTCGTGGTGATGGGGTTCACTTGCAAGCTGATTTCACTTTGTCAAGAGCCATCAATGTGTGAATCATTCTTGATGTCCCTCACCAGTCATACTTGATGTTCTCTCCCCCACCAGCTCGGTCCCAATATTCAGTCTTGATTAGGGTCACCGAGCTGGTGGAACCAGTCTTGGTTTTATAACCCTTTTTAGGGTCTAGGGTGGACCTACCAGGTTTAGCAGCAGCAGCAACAAGCAGCAAGCAGCAAGCAGCAAACAGCAGCAAGCAGCACGCGCGAAATGGGGAAAAATCACACATCCGTCGTGGTGCTTCACATTCGGCTGAAATTTTGGTGGATGATACCTATGGGTGTGAGGGACAACCACACAAAGTTTGAGCCAGAAACTCAACGGTGGCGGCCGGGAATGGGTGTCGCAAGTGGCGGACCTCAGTTTCAAAAACTGCAATTTAGGGCCAAAAACAGCCATTTTTGGGCCAAAAGAGCCCTAGAACCCATTCAAAACGGCCAAGGAAAGGGAAAGGGTGGGTGCACTCCATGTGCGGCTTGACTTTCTTGTGTCAACGAGCCATTTGCGGCCCTCTGACTCCACCATATGTCCCGGAAACGGCCCAAAAAGGCCCCCACAAGCCCCAAATTTTGTGCAGATTGGCTGGCGACAGCCACAAACCAAGAATAGGCCATATCTTTGGCTACATGGCTCAAAATGCGATTCCGAGGGCACCTAATCCACCCGCAACCCCCCTCGTTTTGTGGTTTCCACCCCTCAAAATTGCCCAAATGGACGCCTAGACCCCCGTACCCAAGCCCAGTAGGCTGCGGCAAGCTGCAAGCTCAAGCCCAAACAGGTGGGTGCCCAAATGGGTCAATAGGGTCCAATAGGGGCAGAAAAATGACTTTTCTCAAAAATGATCCTCGACCATGTGTGACGCTAAAACAAGTGTTTTTGGACTGTTTTGAGCTTGTGGTGGCCCATTTTGGTCCTCCGAAAATCCCAAAATGCCTTGGAAATGGGCTGTTTTGGGACCAAAAATGGGTAAAAAATGGGTCAAAAACGCATTTTTCCAAACCTCATCCTAGACCATTTGGGGTGCACAAACGGGTGAAATGAGCCCATTTTGAGCCCATTTTGGGGTATTTTGGCCCCTCAGAAGTCCAAAATGCCTTGAAAGTGGGCCTCGTGGTGATGGGGTTCACATGCAAGCCGATTCCACTTTGTCAAGAGCCATCAATGTGTGAATCATTCTTGATGTCCCTCACCAGTCATAGCTGATGTTCCCTCCCCCACCAGCTCGGTCCCAATATTCAGTCTTGATTAGGGTTAGGAGGTACGGTTAGGGTTAGAGTTAGGAGTTAGGGTTAAGGTTCACCGAGCTGGTGGAACCAGTCTTGGTTTTATAACCCTTTTTAGTGTCTAGGGTGGACCTACCAGGTTTAGCAAGCAGCAAGCAGCAAGCAGCAAGCAAGCAGCACGCGCGAAATGGGCCAAAATCAGAACTCCGTCGTGGTGCTTTGGATTTGGGTGAAATTTTGGTGGATGATACCTATGGGTGTGAAGTACAATCACACAAAGTTTGAGCAGGAAACTTGACAGTGGTGGCCGGGAACGGGATTCGCAAGTGGCGGACCTCAGTTTCAAAGACTGCAGTTTAGGGCCAAAACAGCCATTTTTCGGCCAAAAAAGCCCTAAAACCCATTCAAAACGGCCAAACGAAGGGAAACGGTGGGTACAGTCCATGTGCGGCTTGACTTCCCCGTGTCAACGAGCTCTTTGCCGCTCTCTAACTCCATGATATGTCCAGGAAACGGCCCAAAAAGGCCCCCATAAGGTCAAAATGCCGACAGCCACAAACCAAGAATAGGCCATATCTTTGGCTACATCGCTCAAAATGCGATTCCGAGGGCACCTATTCCACCCGCAACCCCCCACTTTTTGTGGTTTCCACCCCTCAGAATTACCCAAAGGGACGCCTAGACCCCAATGCCTAGGCCCACTAGGCTGCGGCAAGCTGCAAGCTGAAGCCCAAACAGGTGGGTGCCCTAATGGGTCAACAGGGTCCAGTAGGGGCAAAAAGATGACTTTTCTCAAAAATGATCCTAGACCATGTGCGACGCTAAACAAGTTTGGTTAGGGTCACCGAGCTGGTGGAACCAGTCTTGGTTTTATAACCCTTTTTAGTGTCTAGGGTGGACCTACCAGGTTTAGCAACAGCAGCAGCAAGCAGCAAGCAGCAACAGCAAGCAGCAAGCAACAGCACGCGCGAAATGGGTAAAAATCAGAACTCCGTCGTGGTGCTTCAGATTCAGGTGAAATTTTGGTGGATGATACCTATGGGTGTGAAGTACAATCACACAAAGTTTGAGTGAGAAACTCAACGGTGGCGGCCGGGAACGGGATTCGCAAGTGGCGGACCTCAGTTTCAAAAACTGCAGTTTGGGGCCAAAAACAGCCATTTTTGGGCCAAAAAAGCCCTGGAACACATTCAAAACGGCCAAACAAAGGGAAACGGTGGGTACACTCCATGTGCGGCTTGACTTCCCCGTGTCAACGAGCTCTTTGCGGCCCTCTAACTCCATGATATGTCCCGGAAACGGCCCAAAAAGGCCCCCAGAAGCTCCAAATGCCGACACCCACAAACCAAGAATAGGCCATATCTTTGGCTACATGGCTCAAAATGCGATTCCGAGGGCACCTACTCCACCCGCAATCCCCCACTTTTTGTGGTTTCCACCCCTCAGAATTGCCCAAACGGACGCCTAGACCCCAATACCTGGGCCCACTAGGCTGCGGCAAGCTGCAAGCTCAAGCCCAAACAGGTGGGTGCCCAAATGGGTCAACAGGGTCCAGCAGGGGCAAAAAGATGACTTTTCTCCAAAATGATCCTAGACCATGTGCGACACTAAAACAAGTGTTTTTGGACCGTTTTGAGCTTGTGGTGGCCCATTTTGGTCCTCCGAAAATCCCCAAATGCCCTGAAAATGGGCTGTTTTGGGACCAAAAATGGGTCAAAAATGGGTCAAAAACGCATTTTTCCAAACCTCATCCTAGACCATTTGGGGTGCACAAACGGGTGAAATGAGCCCATTTTGAGCCCATTTTGGAGCATGTTGGCCCCTCAAAAGTCCAAAAAGCCTTGAAAGTGGGCCTCGTGGTGATGGGGTTCACATGCAAGCTGATTTCACTTTGTCAAGAGCCATCAATGTGTGAATCATTCTTGATGTCCCTCACCACTCATAGCTGATGTTCCCTCCCCCACCAGCTCGGTCCCAATATTCCGTCTTGATAGGGTTAGGGATACCATTTGGTTTGTGGGTTGGGGTTAGGTTAGGGTGGGGCTGATAGATTGAGCCGTACATTCGGCCGGCCGAATCAGCCGGCCGAAGGTACAGCTGTATAGTCGGCCAGACCAATGTGCCATACTGCGCACTGCCTTGCCATGCAGAATGGTTATGGCCCACTCATGTTCCGTGAGTAGCTTGCTGACATAGTGCTGGATCTCTGTCTTCACTCGACGGCATGTACTTTCCAGCACTCACTTCGGTGCGTGCCTCCATTTTCTGTGTGCCCCTATTTCCATCCAAGACCACTGGGGCGCAGCCCTAATGCCACTCCCAAAACGACAACAAAGGAGCCCACCTCAAAAAGTGTGTATTGTTGATGCACGGCCTTATCCTGTGTCCCGTGTGCCTCAGCCTCGGAATCCCACAGAAATTGTTTGTGCATCCTTTGCATACCAGGGCACGTGTTTTGTGACTTGCATTGAATGCTAGGAACACAAGTGAAGTGAATTGGTAGAGTACGTGAACTTCAACAAAGTTTAGGCGGTTGGGCAATAATGCAAGTATGCCATGCTAACCGGAACATGTTACCATGAGGTATTCGTTTGTGACTGTGACCTCCTGATTCCACTGATTTTGGGTGTGCTGCAACTCATCAGATGAGGAGACTTCTGAGCCGATGCAGTTTTGAGCCTTGCAGCAGTCATGGCAACAAAGAACGACTGTTTGCGGCAGTTTGAGCACAGATTGCACAGATTGCAATGATGTCCTGGCAAAAAAAACAAAGGCTGCCTGTTGTACAACAATGATTGGGGGTTCGGGCGGGTTTCTGTTCTAGTGATATTTATTGCATGTGCACGCAGTGCACATGCAGTGCAAGAACATTGCGTAGACCACACTGCATTCCCAAGTATCACCCAGTCCTGTTGGTGTACCACCACCCTTGTGCCAGATTAGTGTCGGGCTGGGTCTTTTGTGTAAATATCAAAGACAAGCAACTTGAAGTCACCCTTTCGTTTTCATCATGTGGTAGAGGGAGGGTGGTTGCAATTGCTGTGGCTTCCATTTGAGCATTGTGAGTCAAGCTGGTGGTCTTGTCCAACGGCCACCGTAGGGTCAAGCAGTAAAGCATTGCTGGTCATTGCCAGATGCCTTCATGCAGCTCTGGTTGCTTGAAATGCCAATGATGGTTGGGTTGAGTCTATCAGGCTCTGTCTGTGCATGTGCGTGCGTGCGCGCGCATGTGTGTGTGTGTGTGTGTGTGTGTTTCTGTGCTCTGTTTGTCGCCGAAGTGTGTGTGTGGCCCCCAGGTGACTGGGTGCAAGTGGAAGCTGGTTCTTGTAAACTAAATTCGTTGGGAGTCCAACGAGGTGGGAGAGACGTGATGTTTGCTGTGTACAAGATGTGATGGGCTGGGCTGGGCTGACCCATCACCCACCTGTCAGTGCTGCCCATAGGGAAGTGCTGTGCCTATACTCTTCACAGCCATCACTGCGGGGTGAGCTGCTGGTGAACTTCACACCCTTCCACCCACAGAGAGGTGCCTAGCTGCCGATGGTCATGCCTGCTTTTTGACTGTCTGGTCGGCCTGACGAGAATCTTTGCACTCAGCGCGTTCTCTGTGCCTGTTTGCCGCGTCCCCCGCGCATGTGTGTGTGTGTGTGTGTGTGTGTGATTTAACCCTCCCAATGTCTCCCTACCTGCCGTCACGGTCCATCACAAAGCCAGGTCATTGTTTGTCAACCGCTAGATGGGACACCTGTGGAGTACTAGGATGGATGAAATTACGGATTGTTGGCACCAACTGCTACCTGCCGCTGGGTGGACAGTGCATTGGGTACGTCGGGTCTGCGTCTGTGTGACTTTGATACCTGAGTTGGTGCTGAGGTGCCACTGCCGTGAAGCCCATGGCAAGCAGCACGCCGGCTTGACGACGATGGGGTCCGCACCAGTTGGAGGGCAACATACCGGTTACGGTGTGTTACAGGTGCGCTGCGTACTGCTGCATAGTGCTGCTTGTACCTCTATGCTGCATGTACTGAGTGACTGGACCCTTGGTGCAGCGGCTTACCCCTCCAAGAAGTCAGCGATGTCAGTGAGGCGTCACATCAAGGTGCTCGCTGATGGAGAGGGATGACTTTGTTGAATCCAGGTTGCAGTGAGCCCCGAGCACCAGTCGCTGAATGTGTCCTGCCTGTGTGTTGCTGTGTGTTGTGTGTGTTAGTGTCTGGTCCTGGTTTGCGCTGCAGTTTGCGCTGCAGGATCTGAAGATTACTCTCGCAAATACTCCAAGTGTGCACCCACTGTTTGTATTGCACTGTATTGTATACTACAAGTGTGTGTGTGTGTGTGTGTGTGTGTGTGTGTGTGCTTGCGCACCAAAAGATATAAACAGCGACCACCAGTTACACTGTCAGAGGAGGAGTTGGATTGTGTTGAAGAGCCATGGGCTCTGATGGGGCCTATGGCGAAGACTGTGTGGAGTGACTATGCAGTCAGTTTGATTTTGGCAGAGTGGTGGCCAGAGAGAGATGGCAGCTTAACAGGTTGGCTGCCTGACTTTGGTAACAAGGAAATGGCTGATACAACCAAGGCTTTGGCGGCCTATATATATATATATATATATATATGACGGCAGACAAACAGAGTGGTATCAAACAAATATTGAGTACCTGCCATATGCCAGTACGAGCCTTCACAAATTTGCCCCCTTTGGGTCTTGCTTTTAGCTAGATACACATGATACCATTCGCATACACAGTGTACAGGGTGTGCAGCACAGTGCCCCTATGTGCCCCACTACACAGTCAAATGAGCCATTTTTCTGTTGTGTTGTTGAGGAGTCTTATCCTCCATGCTGACGTTGCACTGGGTTTCACAGAAATTTGGGTTGGGCAATCACTTCAGCCTGTGCCTCTCGTATGTTTCAATCATTATTTCATGTTTCAATGTTTCAATCATTATTTCTGTTTGAAGTCCCCCCCCCCCTGTCCAACAAATGCCGTGTCCAACTAACGCTTCTGTTTGGACCGTTTTTTTTTTGTGACCTGATTGATTAGGTGATTGATTAGGTACCAGGTTTGGGAACCGACGTTTCAGGCTAAAGGATTGGGGAAATGAGGGGCTGTTGTGAGGTATGTTACAGTATTGGTTGGCAAATTTGTGAAGCAGGATGTGAGAGAATGGTGCCCCTCAACTACAGGACCTCTATTGCCCACCATGACTAGTTCTCTACTTGCACTTGGCCAGGAGGTGCCATCAAAGTGGTACCCCCCATTGCACTGCCTTGTCTAAGCACGGGGACCCGCTCTTTTAAGTTTCCTCCTATGGGCACTGCCCTGTGTAAGCATGTTTTTCAGAACACCATGTACCTGATCCGTGATTTGATGGCGGACGGTGCTGTCCCATCAAATCTGTCCGTCCCCAAGGTGCCTGAGCCGGATCGGGCTGCCTGGGGAGCACGCTCCACTTTTCCACATGAAGCGGAACCGCAACAAGGGCTTCTACTCTGCAAAGTGATCATTGGAAGCCTCCATCGCACTGTGCTTTGAATGGGCTGGGTATCTTGTGCCTCGGGATGTGTTGCCGCTGTTCAATGACTGCGACACACATGTGAACGCAGTGAAGCGTTTTGATGTTATGAACTCGGTGCACATCAGCATCAAAAAGTTCAGTTTTGCTGGTTTTAGTACCCCCCCCCCCCCCTTGTAGAAGCTACGCCCTTGTCCAAGCTACAGTAGGCGTAGGGACCGTATTAATTTGGTACCTAATTTCAATTCGGTACCAAATGTAGTGCAGCCACGAGGTGTGTGGGTAACAGCCCGTGTCTTTGATGGGAAGTTGTATTTTACAAGAGACCACATGCAAGGCAATTTCATTCCCAAGAACTTGAAGTTGCCTCAGCCCAAACCAGCCCCTAAACCTTAGGCAAAGACATCTTCAAAGGCATCTTCAAATGGTGAGCATTTGCAGTTGTTCCGCATGGTGTATGATCGCAAGAAGGGTTTCAAAGCCGAACATTTGTAGGCTTATCATGCTTCATTGCTTGTGAAAACATGGGTGTGAACCTGAATTTCCATGTTTCAAACACTTTCTTGCGTTTGCATGCCTCTGGGAACATGGGTGGAGATTGAGGTGCACTCATACTATGCGCTCATGTACGTGTGTGTTGGTGGTTGTATGTGTCGCGCGCAAGCTACGCCCGTGTCCAAGCTACAGTAGGTGTAGGGACTGTATTAATTTGGTACTTTGGCGTAGCTTATACAAGGGGGGGGGGGGTACAGAGATGGTGTTGATCGTTTTCAGGTATGTGCAGTTGTCACCCAACATGCTGAGAGCTGTTTCCGTTCAAGAGTTCAAGAGTTCAAGAGTTCAAGAGTTCAAGGGGGGTATGAGGCCGTGGGTGGTCGACATGCATGTAGTCCTGTGCTTTTCGGGTGACCTTTCTTTTGTCCGTCTCAGGGGCTGCCCCCGGGGATGCTGACTTGTTCACCGCTTTTGCCTTCTTCATTCGGTCTTTCACCTTCGCTTCTGTGACAGGAGGGCGCCAAATGGGTTTGTGACGGTTCGAGCGTCCTGACGAGATTCCACTGACGCCCAGTGCCTGCCTTTGCTGACTTCACTGCTTGTGCTTGTTCGCTTGGCATCATGTGTGCGCGCGCAGGTGTGTGTGCTTTGTGCGCTCTGTTGGTCTGTGCCTGGTGTCAATTTGTGGTCATGTGCGGGTACAGTAGTAAAACACAGTGTGCAGAGCAGCGCACTCTGCCATCCCAAGAGCATACAAGTGCTCCGTGCCATGCATCAAAGCGCACGAACACCAGAATATCCGGCATGCTCTAATGCGCAGATCCATTGATTTACTGTGCCTACATGCATTTACAACCCCCCCCCCCCCCACCGGCGGCCGAATTTGGCCAACTTCGCCGATTTGTTCTGCCGATTTCTTGGGTTTCTGAATTTCGCCGATTTGTTCTGCCAATTTGTGGGGTTTCTGTGATTTTGCCGATTCGTTCTGCCGACTTTTTTTTGTTGGGGCTTCTGGAATTCTAGGACACCTGATTTGGAGGCGTCGCACTAAGATGTGCATCATTTACTTTGGGACACTGATAAAACCTTTTCTTTCTATATTGGTCGTCCAGATTGGCACCATGAAGTGTTTTTACTGCCCACAAAAAGACGTGTCTCTGGTCCCCTGGGATTCTCTGTCCCCCACTGGTCAAACTTTTCTGCGGGACAAGTACCCTGATGCTGGTCAGGGTGTCCGCTCTGCACGCCCCAGTGCGTTCTTCAGCCGCTGTTCTTCAAGTACCTCATCATCAGCCCCCCAATCAGCGGATTCTGGGCTGCAGATGCCTTGGGCTCCTCCAGTTGTGTCTGGTGCAGCCACGTCTTTGGCCACAGAGTCATTGGAATCTGGGGTTGTGGAGCCTTCAGCGTCTGTTGCAGAGTCTTCTACTGCTGCCACAGGGTCTGCCACAGGGTCAGATGGTCAGAAGGTGCACACAAAACCTTCACGTCCGGACACTCTGAGACCTTTTGCAGTAGAACCCTATCTGGACTCTTATTATTATATGGTCTGTCATGCACTATTCAGTCATTTCGTCTCCTGACAGATGACTTTGGTTACAGATCAGAATATCGAAGGCCAGCAATGTTTCGATGAGATTCCTGTGTGCATTTGTCTTCTCGTGGCAGGGTTTGTTGGTGCATAGAAAAACAATTTTCCCATCAGATTGACTACTGCAGGACAGCTTTGGTCGCAGATCAGAGCCACAGGGTCTGCTGCACACACCCAGCACACAGTCAGATGGGAATGGGAGGCCTGTATGCATTCATCTGCTTCCGGCAGGCTTTGTTTGTGCATTGAAAAGCAATTTTCTTCTCAGGACAAGTTGCAAAAAGTGCCAAAAAATCGGTCCTGGAATTGAGCCACCGCCATGTATTATGTATACCCAGGCATATACCACTGGACCACCACCTGACACTGCCATACTACTGCTCAGGGACCGTGTACAGACCGAGAGATGAATTTTCTAGCCTGACAAGAGGTGCGACTTGCACAGTGTACGGGCCCCCAAGAATGACATTGGGGGTTGCTTTGTCTCGTGTTTGTGAGGCCACACTTTGTGACACTGATATGCCCCTCCTCCCTGCAACTCTGTGGCTGTGGTCACTGTGCTTCGCCACATTCCCTGAATTTAGGATCCTTTGTCAAGTTTAGCTCTTTGCATCTCACGTTGACTATCTCCTGGAATTGCACATGGAAATCTCCACAGGCCATGGACAAGCTGCCTTCAAGACTGAATGTGCCTGTTTCTGCCTCTTCCCATTCTCTTTCATTGACAACAGTTGAGGTTGGTTTTCCATGACCCATGGTCATTTCCGGCTTGTATGGGAACATGGTGGTTTTGTGCGCACCTCGGGGCACACACCCAGCCCTTGCTATATCATATTTCAAAAATGAATGCTGTCCCAAAGTTGTGCCAACTCTTGACGCTCTTGGTGCTGAGTTATGGGAAGCAGTGTGTGCCCGTTGTGGCATGTGAAGTTTTCAATACTTTAAATGTGATGTTCTGCAGCCTCAGATGCGCATTTGTGAGCATTCTTTCTCTTGGTGTGTGATTGTGTCAGTGTACACTTGCTGTCTCACCACTGGCCACAGATGCGTGGCAACCGGGGGCATATTGGGGGCACATAGAGGGCACGTTGAGTGTCAGCTGGGGTGCTTACAAGCTACATATCGTGAGGGTTGGTTCTTGAACAGGGGGTGGGACAAGGGGCTGGAACCCTCGCCGACCCCGAATGCCTTTGTCCATGATGTTGAGTGCCGCTGGGGAGGTGAGGGACTGGTGCATACACCATTAAACAGGGAGTGGGACAAGGTGCGTCAGGATATTGCTATTCTTATCTGGCCAATGGCAGTACCCGTGTTTCTTTTCGGTTTCTGGGATGACCTTGTACATATAACCCCCCACTGAAGCACTACAAGCTCTAAATACTAAGCTACCCTCCCCCCCCCCCCTTTGCAAACTCCCACCCCTTGCAATCTCCCCCCCCCCCCCCGAGACCGTCACTTCCATGTTTTTCTAATTAACATGTATTGTGCTGGTTTGTGTTGCCCATCTGCTTTACGCATGGCCTTGCATTGCTTTCCCATTTCTTCAAATCAAGCACCTGTGTGTGTTCTGTGATATTCTCTCTCCAAAGGCGTTGTATGGGTGTGTTGTGTTGCTACTTCAGACCCAAGATGTTTTCTCCCGGTGACCATGTGTGGTACCACTCACACACACTTGGTGCACACCGTGCCTGTCATGCAAACTGAGCATGTGCAACAGTTCAAAGTCTGTTATTCTCGTACCCAGAAGTTCTTTACCGTTCCTTTGGATTGTCAATAACATTTGTGTTGGATGAAACACATTGGCACCGCATCAATGCAAGAGTCGCTTCACACGTGGTCTCTTTGCTTGCATCAGTGGAAGGTACCACAATTTGCCTTGAAATACCCTTGCAATCCCCCCCCCCCCCCCGGGAGATCGCGTCGGATGGACCCTGTTCAGACCTGCCGACCTGGTCCTGTGGTCTAGTGGCTCTGCCCTGACCTCGTACATCATGTCTCGGACTGTGCACCACTGCCCGTGTGCCTCTGACGCTGTGGCACAGAGTGGGACCTGCAGTACTGCCACCGCTTGCGGGTGAGCGCAGATACTCCACTGACTGCTAAGCGTAGGGCACACAGTGCCCCGGTCAGTACCATGAAATAACATGGTGTGTGTGTGTACGTGTGTGTGAACGACGATGGAGCACAAGGTGGGGATACACAGTGCGCTGAAATTCACTGCGCCTGGGTCGCCCAGGGTCAGCGGTGTCCTGTTACCCCCGAGTCCAACCCGGGGGAGCCTGCGACGCCCTGACAGGTCAGTCACAGGGTCTCAGAGCCCGGCGCTTCAGGCCACGTCAATACTGGTGCTGGACACATTCCCATCCCATCCCATCCCCCCCGGGAGACCGTCACTTGGCGACCGTCTCCCCCCCCCCCCCCACCCGGGAGACCGTCGCGCGCTAACCCGGGAGTTTGCAAGCGGGGGGCAGGGTACATGGCCTGACCCCGCAACAGGAAGGTTGGGGAACCGAACTGATCACTGCAGAATCCCACCTGTACATACACCCACGGACAGGCCGGGCTGCATTATTGCTGAAAAAGAATGAGCACAGCACTCAACCTACAGTCTTTGTGCCTCGTGCACACTAGGAAGCGTATGGGCATGGCAGTCTCCCACTGCATCACCTGGTTTTCAAACTCAGTTATTCCTCACTGCGTGTCAGATCCGCTACCACGCCATTGTGGGATGTTCGTACCACTGGACAGCTCGGAACCTTGATTCCGAGAGGTTATCTCGAGTACTGTGAAGTGAGCGGGCTACGCCAGCTCATCTTAGTCCAAACCCCCCCCCCCCCCAAAAGAAAATAGAAAAAATGAAATAAACGAGCACAGCATTCAGCAGCCAGTGACACACACTAATTCAATATTCCAAGTGGTGTGCCTCAAATGCCAAATCAGTATTGAGATCATGAATAGGCCACACAGTCAGAACCAATCATATGCTTGTATCAGATCTTCCTGCTGATACCAACACTCTGCTTGCAACTGCAACCCAATGCTGTCTGTTTTGATGTGATTTTCAGCCACGGTTAATGTTGCTATCCCTGGCATGGCTGTTCTGTACACCCAGTCCACCGGTGAACATGTGCCTGCCATAATTATTGGTCCTTCTATTCCAATGCCCCTGATGGGCTGTGAGGATGTCCACAACATTTTGAAATTTTGCTTGCACATTGCGTTGTGGTGCCCTGTTGCAGTGAGGACGTCCAGAACTTGCTGAAATTCTTTTGCGCATTGTGTTTTGGTGCCCTGTTGCGACAACTGTGCTTAGGGTGAGGGAAGGTGTTCACCACATGCATTCTTTTGGTACCGCATGTCGGGCGCAAGCACGGGGTTGTCTAAGCATGGGACCCCGTCTGACCGTCGTTTTCCTGACTTTCAGCGTGCTCGCGCAAGGGGGGGGGGGGGTTGTGCATTTCACAGCTTAAATGGAAGTTTGATTTCTACTTCGTGTTTGCCATAAGGCTCTCCATGTATGACAAGTGTCAGCTGCGATATTGTACGGATTGCATTGACACACCTACATGTGACAGTGTGACAGTGCTTTTAGGAGATATAGCGCTTTCAAACATGTTGCTTTCGTAAATGAAGTTGGAACCTCACGAACATTTCCAGGGTTCCAAATTGTGATTTGATTTCTTGCAACTAATGTGCATTTTGCATGGCCGAAAATACAGATGCGTAGATTTGGACTTGGCATTTAAGCATTGCTCTCCAATTGTATACGACACAATATTGATTCATTTGCTTCCCATCTTCTCAAGTTGTCTTTGCATGTACAAAATCAAACCCATCGAATGCTTTTCACCCAAAGAGATTGCTTGGGATCTACAACCAACCATGTGCCAAATGACAACTGTGCAAGCAGCCCGTCCACACCAAGGTTTAATGCTTTCGGTTTTCCACCCACCTCACAATCAAACAAAGGGGGAACGTTAGCGCGCCGGGCATCTTTTGTGACCCGTGCCCTGCCGGTGGACTGTTGCCGTTGATATGTTGGGCAATATTATATGGATTTGCCCCTTGGCCCCCGGGACATCAACAGATGTTTTGATTTGGGATGGGTATGGACTTTCTCGTACCCGAGGTGATTTCTTTGTTTTCGAAGTTGGGGGCCATGATGGTGCTTATAAGGGCCAGATTCATGTCATTGTGCCATTCATTGGAAGAAAGAATGGCACTTTGACAGCCCGCCAACAATGTTACAATGACGTGCACGTGTGGTATAGGGCACGCATTGAGCAGCTGTTTGCTCGGTTGTGGCACGCAAGATGAGGCAGAGGATGAGGCAGAAGTGTGTGTGTTGTGTTGCCAGAACGCTCCACCGTCGCAGTTTGTGATGAGTGTAAGGAGCACTATTGTACTGAATGTATTGACACCCACACTTGTGGGACCAATGTTATGATGCAGCTCTACTGTTCGCGATACCTCAATAACGCCTATCGCTTCTACTGGAGATCGATGCGGTTGTGCTATCCTAACCCCCCATTCTCCCAACTTGCTAAGGTGTTGACCAAGATCGCCCTGAAAGGAGCGAGCGTGGTACTGTGTACCCCAGTTTGCAACTTTCTTGAGCTGGGGCAATTTGGCTCACCTAATTCTAAGGGTGTTTCCAAGGGGTGTGCTTGGGGGCTCTTCGGGGGGAACATAGTCTAAAAGTAGCGCGCCGGGCGTGCGCCGGGCGCGCGCCGGGCAAACATTCCCCCAAAGAGTGCAGGTGCACGAGTATTCCTCAGCTGGAGATGGTACTTGATGCTGAGAACGACGAAAAGGTAGATGGCCCTGTCTAGAGAAATTGGTGCTAGCATTAGGTAGTGAAAGCCATTATTTTCTTGCTACGCTCCCCTCCCTCCCCTCCCCTTCTTAGGCTGTGGCTATGGGAATGCCATGCACGCAGTGCGCAGGCAGTGCGCACGCAGTGCAAAGTTCTGGATGTCGGCAAATACTCGAACCCTAGTTTTGGCCCCTTTTGACAAGTTTTTGGTTCCGTACAAGGGTTTTTTGGCTTCCCAAGCATTTAGGATGTGGCATATTTGAATTGTCAACCATTTCCCCCTAATTTCCTCCCCCACATGGGTGTTATTTTCGGCCTTCAACCTTCCGGTGCTATTGAGGAAACCGGGACAATCTTTGAATCCACGCTTTGTTGCGTGGTGCATCATGGTGACCCCTGGCGTAGGTTTTGACTTCTGATTTTGTTCCCTTTGTTGGGGACCCCCGAGAATGCAGGGGTGACGTAGCATTTCCGCCCTCTCGACCCGTTGAGCGGATCCTCTTCCTCAATGAGTTCCGTAGGGCCCATCTTGATTTTTGGAAGAACAACCACCCCTCTTACCCCGATTTCTCTCTTGGTTCTCTTCCCCCTCTTGTAAGACGCATTTACCGTGTTGGGCAGGGATACCGCAAGCCAAAGGATGTGATTCCACCCCCGTCCGGCGGCAACATCGAGCCAACTATTGTCCCGGAGATTGCTCGCCTCCGTGCAAGCAAAAATGACCGGCTGGCAAAGCAATTGGCAAAGGCAGCAAAACGTGCAAGCCAAACTGGCCACCACCCTCCTGTGGGTATATCAGCGTCAGACACGCACAATCGGGGGTGCCACTCTGCACCATGCATCCATGTCCCATCAGAAATACATGACTTGGGCCTCCATGATGGCCTACCGCATGAGGGCCCACGAGCAGTGGCTCCGTACGTGCATGGGGGAGGCAGAACGCTTATATAGGGCAGCTTTCTCCAGCACGTCCCGGTCTATTCGATCCTCATATGCGGCACTGGTTCACTCCCATCACAGGGAGGCATACGAATCGTCAGTTGTCCTGAAGCGACGGCTACACTCCCAGTATGTCGACCTCAGCACTAGGCGCCTCTTGGCGCGTCAGTGGGGCGACTGGGTCACAGTCACGAAACACTGGCAGGAGGTAGCCTGGCGAGAGAAGGGCCAGTATCTGGAGAGCGAGTTGGTGGCCCTGCGTGTTCTACAGTTAAAGCGTCGGCGCCCGCTGTCCCCCGATGTCCATATCTGCAAACGGGGATGCTTGCACCCCCCTAGTCCGGCTGCTGTCCAGCTTATGGGGTCACCCGATAGAGGCGGCGTTGACCTCCCCTTCACTCAACTCACTGGGTCCCCTATTCGGGAGATCCACTTCTGATGGCGCCCCAGTGTATCGGCCCTGCATTGAGGGGTACGCCCCTGCAACCACTTTCCACCCCAGTGTATGAGTTTTTTGATCCCGCACTATGGGCTCCATGGAGGTCCCGACTGTTAGTCACTCTTTGATCTTAGTTTTTGATCCAATCACAACTCCACAGTTTTCTAGGTGTTGACCCTCTGTGGTCGTGGCAGGCCCCACCACCTGCATGGAGTGTACAGTACATACAGGTCCTGCGCCCCCATTGGGCTCTCCCTCTGTGGAGAACTGCCTTACCCGCATCCCACCCAATGGTTAAGCTGACTTTACTGTACATACCTCTAGGCCGTTGCTGCCTAAGTACACTGTCTGCCTTGATGGCCGAACTCACCAGTGTCGGAAAAAAAAAGCGAAATGTGCAAGCCAAAGGTCTCTTACCGGTTTCATGTCTTCTCCACTTCAGCCCGCTGCTTCCAGCTCGAGTGCTAGTTCTAACTCTTTTGTGAGTGTTCCAAAACCTCAGGCAAAGCCTTTACCAATTCAACCCGCAGCCTCCAGCTCGAGTGCTAGTTCTAGCTCTTCCGCGAGCGTTCCAAAACCCCAACCAAAGCCCAAACCCAAGCCGAAACCCAAACCAGCACCTACACCCATTGACACGGAAGAGGGAGAGGAACCAATCACGGAGAAGGAGATGCACACACAGTTAGACAATCAGATCTTGACTTATCTAATGCGTGTGTTCAATAATATGGCGCATCCACACCACCCCGACCCTAAAAATGTGAGGTGGTGGATTGATAGGTGCTCCGCCAAGCGTTCTAACGAGCCTCGCGAAATCTATACGCAACTCCGCAAACAAGTCAATCTCATTGGCGTTGACTGTGTTACAGCGGAGGAGTTCTATATGAAGTATGGCGCGGAAGGTTTGTTGTCCCGCGAAGACTTGTTCCAATACTTGCACTTTCTCCGACAAAGCCCCAGTTGGGACAACTGTGCTTATCAATCTCGTTCCGATTGTTCGGATAACGTGTTTATGGAAAATGTTTCTCGTGTTCGAACCTTGTTGAATTCTGTGGTGGATGAGATATGGTGGGAGGAGAGACTTTCACCGTACAACCATAATCCCCACTTCCCGTACTTCGTAACTCATTTTACCGACAGCATGCCCATATGCTCGGTGGGTGGGGAGTTGTCGGATGTCCTATTTAATCCCAAGTACGCAGGCCACGTTTACAAGGTAACCGTGGCGGTGGACAATCTCGGGAATATAGTATGGATTTGTGACCTTATGCCCGGAACCTCCGCCGATGTTATGATTTGGGATCAACGTGGTCCTTCGCGAACACATGGACAGTTTTTCGATTTTGAAATCGGTGCGCATGACGGCGCCTATAAGGGCCGCTTGCACGCCGCTGTAATTTATATTGGTCGGAAAACTTTGACTGACGACCAACAAGAGTATAATGATGTCCATGGCTTCTATCGTGCAAGGGTGGAGCACCTCTTTGCACGGTTGTGGCAATGGAGGATTGTCCGCAATGTCTGGACACGCTCTGCAACGGAGCTGCACGGCCATGTGCGTATTTTGCTCCACCTTACTCAGTTTTGCATTCGCAGACAAACTAGGTATCAACCGTATGGACCTTGGCTTCATGTGCCAGAGTCTGTATGGGCACAGGAGGAGGCAACCGTTGTAGAGGAAGAAAATGATGACGGTGTTTGTTGCCAATTGTGTGGCCACCGTCCCGGTGATATATATGGCACTTGCCACTTGAACATGTGTGCATCTTGCATGCCCTTGCATAGTTGTACTTTATAAGGCTGATATCCTTGTTCTAAGGACACCGGATTACCAAGCTGCAGGCAGTTTCGTTGTTCTGATTTGGGCTTTGCTGCTTCGCCGTGCTACTAGACAGATGAGGTGGTATTCTTGGGTGAGTATCCTAGCCTCTGCGTGCGCAGTATGCACGCAGTGCGCACACAGTGCAAACACTTAGCCTATGGCCTTGAGTAGGTGTTCTTTGGCCACATGTGCAGCCAAGGGAATCAACCCGTCCTGCTTGTAAGTTTCAAGGTCCAGGGTGGTAACATAAGCCTCCGTTGACGCAGGGGCGTATGCGAGCCCAGTCTCCGTTGCCTCATGGCCCCCTCCCGGTCTTCCTGCAGGCTGCACTTTTCCTCTGCTTTTTTCACCTTCAGGTTTTCCCTTTCCACACACCAGCGGGGGTCACGGACACGCGTACAGTTTTGCCGAAGGAGTGCATCATGCTCTACGTCGTCGGTTTCCCCCATGGCACTAACACACACCACGAACACCGTGGAGTATGGCTGTTCTCATACTCCAGTGATCTTTGTCAGGAAATAGGCATTGATCTTTATACGATCGATGATCCATTTGTTTTCATCGCTTGCGCATTAGCTACACTATGCGCTACAACTGAATATTGTACATTCTCATGTACATAGAGTAGTGGAGCACCCCAACCAAGAAGGGGACACATGCATGTATGAGAACCTGCGGACTAATGGGTAAAACTGTCTATGGCGGGGACATTCAGTCGATGGATACCGACCATTGACCTCCCCGGTGTTCAAGTTTATGGGTTTGTGTTCTATGTGCTGAAACCTTTAACCTGTCATTGCCACGGGTCATGCCAAATGAGTGCCATGCACAACAGCCTAGAAATAGTGGATGTGGTAGTATATAGCTTGCCTTCGACGAGCGCTTCAAGGATGGGCTCGAGTGCTGAACAGTAGTGACAAGGCAAACACGATGCAGCGCCCAGCGCCCATTGCGTAGCCGCGGTACAAACTGAATGTACATACGATAGTGGAGAACCCCAACCAAGAAGGGGGCACGAGCAATTGTGTGTTACTGTCACTATTGGACTAAGGGCTGAAATTGTCTATGGCAAGGACATTCCGTCAACTAGAACCCACCATTGCTCCCCCTCCCGGTCTCCTTCCCTGCCCCTTGTCTTTCCCTGGGTGTGTGGGTGGACCGTCACTTGACCCAAAATGCATAGACAATACGAGGCGCCAAAGGCACCAAAGAAAAATTTTCTTTAGGTTACACTCGAACTGGGGTTTGGGGGGACCGTCACTTGGTGACCGTCTCCCGGGGCAGGGAGGCGGGGGCATCTTCCCTCGGTGGGGGGAAGGACATGGGGGGGGTGAGGGTACATGGGAACATGGTAGGGTTGGATTTTGTATTGCGGTGGAAGCATTTCAGCTTTAGCATGATTTTTGCATTGTTCATTTAAAGTGCAACATGACAAAGATCGTTTGCAATTTGAGCAAAAGGAAGAGCGAAAGTCGCGCCATTTTTGTCACATGCCTTTGTGGTACCTTTGCAGTTTTAAATGCATTTGTGAGCAGCTTTCCGTGGACTTGATGTAGCTTGCTATTGCATGTGTCTAAGACACAAGTTAGGAACCTGATTTCTTTTGCTGAAAGAAAAGATGTTTGGCGCAAACTTTTCTTTCCTCAGCGGATGTTTACAAAGGAGCACGCGTGACTCAATTGATTGCAGTGCAGCGCACATGGCGCGGGTAAGGGGGCATGTGTGCAAGCAGCTAGCTTGAGCCGCGTGTCGTTGTGTTCAAGGCGGTTGCGCGCGCGGGGGGGGGGGGGTCCGAGTTTTGTGTGGCACTGTGCCATTTAGTTCATGCCTTTTTGGCTAGTTGAAGTAGCAAGAGACACAATGATGTGTTGTTATTGCATGTGTACAATGACACCAAGATTTCATGCTTTTATTGTTTTTTTTTCAGGAAGGACTTCGTCATCATTGGCTTCTTGCATGCCACCACCACATCAGCGGGTGCATTTTGAACAATTCTTTTTGCAAATTGTTTCATTGGTTTGCTTCTGCTTGGAACTCACACCACATCACCCGGTGTGCTTTGGATTTCGTTTTGGCAGAAGTCTATGGATTGTTTGCTCATTGCTGCTTCCATGTCATACCACATTGCTTGGTGCACTTTGAACAACCTTTTCATTTGCAATGCTCACTTCGTTGACTCGTGCTTGTGGTTGTAGCACTATGCATGAGGTGCAGCTAACAGGCAACTAGTGGGTGTTTTCAGGTGTTGGAACAAGGGGGGTTGAGGGTCGTTGTGCCATGCTATGCCATGGCTTGCTGGGGGCATGTGTGTGGGGGGCGTGGCGCCAAGGCCTTGTGCCACAGAATGCACGCTGCAAGCAAGTGTAAGGGAGGCTTTGTGGACAAAAGGAGGGGGGCTAGGTTTTTTTTTTGTTTTGAGGGGCCGTAAGCTACTGGCTTACTTGTCTGTTTGCCTCACGCCTTGCCGGTTGAGAGCAGCCAACGGCGTACACCTGGGGGCCCTACCCAGGGTCCCCTAGAATGATGTGTGGTGTATGCCACTGCTCTGTGCGCTCCTCGCGTTCCCGCGGGCGCTCGCCATGCTCCGTGCTTTGTTGCGTCGCGGTGTGCCACCTCGCGGCGGGCTTGGGCGTGGGGGGGGGGGGGGCTAGGGAGTCTCCGGGTGGGATTGGTGTGGTAAGTATGTGCCGATGGTGCTTGACCAACTATGCCTGTATGTTTTCTCCTCCTCCCTCCCTGGGCTGCTGTTGTATAGGGAATGCCATGCACGCAGTGCAAACTTTTGTATGTGGGCAACTACTTGAACCCTAGTTTTGACCTTTTTTCTCTAGTTGGTTGTTCCACAACAGAATGTTTTACGCTTCTTGTGCATTGAGGATTTGGCACATTTGAATTGCCACCCATGTTCACCCATTTTCAGCCATTTTAGCCCATTTTTACCTAGTTTTGTTGCACGTTCTTTGTTATAGGTGGATGTTGGATTATGATGATGGGGATTATGCTGATGGGGAATCGCCGGATATCATGTACGTTCACAATGCAACAAATCGGTAGGTGGGTTGTTACACACTCCAAAGCGGATTCCAACCTTCATGGTCATTGCCTTGCTATCTCTAGGAAACAATGTCTTTGTGGATTCTCTTTATGAGCCAGCACTTGAACCCTCCATCCGCACTCTCCGATCATTGCAAATCAGTAGCATGGTTTATCAGTAACGGCCCACATAGTGCTGCATATTGCTACAAGTTGGGCCCGAATGAGGTCAAGGCAGAATGCCTCTGTCCCCAGAAGGCTGCCACCATCTTCCAACACACTCACGCAACAGCAAATTGCGCTTGGCCATGGCCACCAATCACCAAGGATATGAAGACCCTTGTGATGCATGCATAAATGTATGGGGGTTTCATCCCTTCCTCCCTGGCTAGGTTTCATTGTGTCGGCACTGCACGCAGTGCGCTCGCAGTGCGCATGCAGTGCACCAACTTGGCCATACACTGCAACCCGCTGATTATTCTCGGCCCTCAGTCTTCTACGTGCTCCAGTAGCACCTTGGGATGCCTACGGGCGTGGCAGTTCCCGCTGCACCTTCTGGTTTCAGATTTAGCTTGCCCTACCTCCGAGTCATGTCCGCTACCGTGGTGAGCTGTGGGACAATTGTAGCACTGGACTGCATCACCTGGTTTCAGACTCAGCTAATCCTCACTTCGTGTCAGATCCGCTACCACAGTCATTGTGGGATGTTCGTAGCACTGGACAGCGCTGAACCTTGATTCCGAGAGGTTATCTCGAGTACTGTGAAAAGAGCGGGCTACGCCAGCTCATCTTGGTCTGAACCCCCCCCAAAAAAACAATTGTAGCACTGGACTGCTCGAGCACCGTTTGGTAAGAGGGCTTTGCCAGCTTACCCAGGTCTGAACCAAAAAAAAAAGATGTGCCGATGGTGCTTGGCGTTTTTTTTTCCGGCACAAAGGAATCTGGGGGCAGGGGCATTGGGAGAGGGCGGGGGGGGGGGGCGTTCAAGGGCAACATCTGCGGAATGCATGACTCACGAAACCTCCAAGAACCCTTCGCCCCGTGCTTGTTGGCTGTTCGTGCTGCTGCCCACTTCTTGATCTTTGGAGGCATGCTGCAGTTGCTGCAGAGGCATGGCTTGCTCATGGGCTCGTGTTGGCGCTGCGCCACCAGCCTGGCCCCCCATCTTCTTCATCTGTGTCATCCTCCTTCATCTGCGGGGCCGTGCGTCGTGCGCCCCCGTCATCCTCCATATTCATGCCTGCGGCCATGACAAGCACATGGTTTTAAGTTCCAGTCCGCCCGCCTGGGCGCCGTTGCATGGCTCAGGCTGCGGGAAAGCCGAGCACTTCACTGCCTGCAACGCAACAACTGTAAGACACGCGGCGGATCGTTTCCTGGCCTCCCAGTCGCCGCCCATGAAGTGGGCTGACGTCCAGTACGTCTCCATGTCATGCAACGCGATGCATCTGCCGCTGAAGTTCATGGCGGAGTACCACGCCACCCTCCCGGCCGCACTCACGTTCACTCCCGAGCACCACCGGCTGCACGCGGCGTACGCCTTTTACACGAGCCCGTTCGCCAGTCCCCTGGTGGTGTCCGTCGACGGCAGCGGGACCTTCCAGGACTCCTTCCTCGTCTACACCGGGTCCTGGACGACCGGGCTGCGGCAGATCCACGTGTGCCCCAACTGTTGGGTCGGGCTCCTGCACTTCGCGAGCAGGATCCCCGGCACGAGGCTGACCGAGGCCTTTGCCCAGGCCGCCCCGGACCGCGACTACGTCCAGCTGCTGCTCAAGGCCGTCCGGGCGACCACCAGCTACGGGTCGCCGCTCCTGCGGGACCTGTTCAGAACGCATCCCCCCGACACGGCCAACCGCCGGTGCGCAGTCCAACAGGCCCTCCAGTGGACCGTGTTCAACGAACTGCAGCCGTTGGTCCGCGCCCAGAGAGGCTCCATCGATGGCATCGTCCTGGCGGGGGGGCTGGCCCAGAACCAGGTGCTGGCCGCCTACCTCTCCCGGTCTTTTTCGCTCCGGGTGTGGACGCCCGCGCTGTCCAACGACGGCAGCCTGGGTTTCGGCGCCGTGTGGCTCACCCACCCCCCCGCCGCCCGGGCGGTGGTGCAGTTCGCGGGCCCCCCGCTCCCCGCCAGCCCCCCGCGGTGCCTGCAGGGGGTCCTGGATGGAAACTGCACCGGGTTTGCCGCGGCCACGCTGCAACAGCTGCTGCAGGCGAGGGCCGTGGTGCAGGTCGTGGCGGGGAGGGACCCGATCGGGGGCTTCCTCGGCGAAACAAAGCCGATCCACGTCCCCGGCCACCGGTCGTTGGTGAGCTGCTACCCGCTGGACGCGGTGGTGCCGCAGGTCATGGTCTCCACCGCGCACCTCCGGGAGACGTTTGTGGCGCCTCTGCCGCTGGAGGCCCCGTCCCACAGCCTCTACTTGGAGATGCAGGCGCCCGTCCGACAGCGGCTGGGGCTGACTCAGAGACACGCTCTTGTGGCGGCGGTCGTGCCCGGGCAGGACGCGGTCGTGGACGATCTGCTGCGGGGCGCCGGCCGGTGTCCTTCCCCCATGTTGTTCACTGCGGCCATCGAACAGCCGTTGGACCGGCAGCACGAGTTCATCAGCAACAGCACCGGCTGGGGGAGGCTGTTGCTCATGCTGCCACGCACGTCTGGTGGGGAGAGCGGCTCTGCACTGTGGATGGCGCCGACAAACTGAAGGCCCGGGCCGAACTCCAGGCGATTCGGGATGCGGAACTGAAAAAGCGGCGCGATGCTCCAGAGGAGTATGTAAAGGCTCGGCGTGGGGACTTGGCAGCGGCGGCAGCCCGTGAAGGAGCGACCTCCAAGCGTAGACGAACTCACACGTCCCCAGCGAAAGGGGGTGGAAACAAACCACCGCTCGATCCCACTGTCATCCAAAAGGGTCACAAGGCGCGTCAGCAGCTCTAGAGACAAGTGGAACCGAAGCCGCATCGCATGAACGCGGATGAGCAGGCACAGCTCGTCCTGCCGTTTGACTGGGATACGGTGGATCGCATTTCACAAGAGGAGCGTCGTCTGTCAGAAGGGGACGTGCCAGCAGTACGGTGGCCCTCACCCAAGGACACGGAGGACGAGGACATCCACAGGACATTCCCGGGGGCAGGTGGTGATCTGTCACAACAAGTGAGACGTCGTTTGATCTCGACACTTCGGAGTGCGTTTGCCTGCCCCAGACCGTCACCAGTGACATGCAGAGGCGCTGGAAGACCGAAAGATCCAAAGACCGAAACGAGTGTGCTCACAGAGGTCCCCTGGCGGGAAGGCCAACGATCGGCGGGAAGGCCAACGATCGGCGGGAGCTGCTTCCGGATCCAAAGCGGAGAGCACGAACGCGGGCGCTCCGAGCTCTGTATGGTGCAGCACGGCGGCTCTGGGCTCGGGGGGGGGGGCATCCGAGCCGGGGGGGCACTCTCTCTCAACGCTCTGTTGAAGGTGCGGCAAGAATCTCAAGACGCCCTAGAGGAACGAGGTGGTGCTCTGATGGACGTCGACGAGTCCACCCCTGCAGAGGTATCTGAACTAATGGCTAAGGTGAAATTTGTTAGCGATTGCATTCTGCTGAAAGTTTGTGGTCTCGGAAATGGCCCTGAACATGCGCGGAGCGTGGCTCTGGGGCAGCTGTCCAAAGCGGAAAATCAGTACGGTGAGGCGGCCCAGCAGCTTGATGATCTTCCCGATGCGGCGACGGCAGAGGATAAGGATAAAATCCAGCGATCGACCGCGTGCGGGAGCAGGTGAGCTGACGAATTGGCAGTGGCATTGCCGCAGGGACTCTCAGAGCTGCTTATGTCAATTTCTTGATGAGCGCGACATTTAGCCGCCATACGTCCACACGCTGGAGACCGAAATCGACTCGAAGGTCGGTGCCAGTACGAGACATGAGCCCCCCCCCCCCCCCCTCCACCCGAGCTCCCAAAGTGGAGGCCACCCACCGTATCCATGCTCCTGTGCCGAGTGATCAGGTGCAAGGTGGACGGGTATAATGAGGGAAGGGGAAGCGATCATACGCAACTCTGCATACGAGGGACACCCACAACCATCGGCGCTGCCCGAAAATCAGCGAATGTTGGGCAGTCCCAAAATTACCATTTTTCCAGTCGGCTGGTTCGGCTTTCAACATTCATCAAACGACGTTGAGAGAAACATAGCAAGGCTGTGGGAAAATGGGGAAAAGGGGACTGGGAAAAATGGGAAATTTGTCCCAAATTTCCCTATTTTTCTCTGATTTTCCTCCTGTTTCCTCCCGATGTCACACAAAGCAAGGAATCAGTTGCAGTGAAGTGTGGCGTTGTTCCGATCAAGAATTGCTGGTGCATACGAGTGTGCTACACAGCAGCCACCAAGCCTCTCCAAGAAGCAGGCACCAGCCACCGTCTTCGACACTGTGTCTGTGTATGCATGGGGCTTGTTGAGGGTTGTTGAGAGTGGGGGTCGAGGTTGACGTGTGCATCCTGGGGCCATGGCAAGACGTAGCCACCTGATTTGCTTGTCTCCTCATACTTTCATACTTTCATCACATGTATCGTGGCACTGTGCCATGTATCATCATTTGAAGATGCCACAAACTGTTGCATCAACAAACCCTCAACAGACCTGACGAACCAAACTGCGCACAGCCTTTTGTACCAGCCCCCCCCCCCCCCCCCGCCGCCATTCAGCGAGCGCACCGCTCGGGCGACGGCAGCCAACATGGAACACACATATAGAGCCACGGCCCAAACCCAGACCAGGATGCAGGCGATAAAGCCCTGAACCCACAGCCAGCTGGCCCCCACTGACCCTAACCAGGGAGGCAAGGGACCAGCACAATGGAGCGAACATGGCAGCACCCCAGCATATACACTGGAACTGGAGAGGCAATGAAGGCCGTGGGGCAGGCGCGGCTGGGAGGTATACTGGGAAACGGGAGCGGACCAAGCGGACCAAGCAGCAAACCGGAAATGCACTGCACACACACGCCACAGAACACGGGTTCGAGCCCAGGTCCCGGTTGGCCTGCCATGGAGCCGTTGCTTCTGTTTTACTGTGATGCAAGCCTAACCGACCCAATGGGGGGTGTAGGCTTGTAGGCCTATCCAAACGGGCCAAGAAACATTCGATAGCCGCTGACTGCGGTGAGCTCAAGGCAACATTCGGCCCACGTTTGAGGGGTACTGCAAAGCAGAAGGTTAAATATTGAACTAAAGTCTGTGGCCATGACCATATGCCTGTGACACGGGGGCATATGTGAGCTCTGTATCCGTTGCTTTATGGCCCCTTGTAATAGCTACGCCCTTGTCCAAGCTACAGTAGGCGTAGGGACCGTATTAATTTGGTACCTAATTTTAATTCGGTACAAATGTAGTACAGCATGGGTTTGGTGACTGATTCTGATTCGGGGACGGACACCGATGAGGATAAACCCATTTCTGACCTCTCTTCCTCAAGTGATGATTCTAGTGACTCCGATGATAATCCCAATGAAGTTATTTGGACTAAGGCTACCCGAGGTGTGTGGGGAATGGCCCATGTCTTTGATGGGAAGTTGTACTTTACAAGAGACCACATGCAAGGCAATTTCATTCCCAAGAATTTGAAGTTGCCCGAGCCAAAACCAGCCCCTAAACCTCGGGCAAAGGCATCTTCAAGTGGTGAGCATGTGCAGTTGTTCCGTTTCGCATGGTATATGATCGCAAGAAGGGTTTCCAAAGAAACATTTGTAGGCTTCTCATGCCTCATTGCTTGTAGGAACTTGGGTATGAACCTGAAAATTCATGTCTCAAACGCTTTCTTGTGTTTCAATGCCTTTGGGAATGTGGGCGGAGGTTAAGGTGCACTCATACCATGCACTCACTCACCTGTGTGTCGGTAGTTGTATGTGTCGTGCGCAAGCCACGCCCTTGTCTAAGCTACAGTAGGCGTAGGGACCGTATTAATTCCGTACTTTGGCGTAGCTATTACAAACGGGGGGGGGGGGGATTGAGATTTCCCATGCTGGCACAGGACCGCGGCGAGAGTATGTTGGTGCAAAGAAATCCGACCTTACAAGGGAATAGTGAGTTGGTCATTTTGGTCATTTTGAACATACACAAGCAGAGTAACAAATTTGTTCAAAAAATTTTGCCTATCACCTCAGGCTCCCATCAGCCGAGGTCCGACCTGGAGGTCGGGTGAGGGGTCATAATTTTTTGTGTTTTTCACCCATTTTTTTTGACTTCTCCACAAAATTCCGAGCATTTTGAGTACAAACACACGTGGTGAGAACAAAAGTTCACCCCCTGCCGTATGCCTAACACAACATCTGTGGTGCCTCTTGGACACCTCTGAACCTTGATCCCGAGAGGTTATCTCGAGTACTGTGAACTGAGCAGGCTACGCCAGCTCATCTTAGTCTGAACCAAAAAAAACAAAATCTGTGGCGCCCCAAGCGCCCACAAAATCCATTGACCCGTACAACCATTTTGGGGTCCGTAGAGCCCTCCCCCCCCCCCCCCCCCTCCCTTGGGGTCAAGTCCTGGCCGGCAGCGGCCCCCGTGCTCCAGGGTGTCATGCGGTGGGAGGCCCATGCACGCACTCAGTGGGTAATGCGGTACGGTGTAGGTGCATGGCTGTTGAGGTTTGAAATTATGGGTCAAGCTGAAGTGTTCCCCGCGGTATACCCAAATGGTGCCAAAATAGCCGTTGGATTAGGAGGGTGGGTAAGTGGCTCCAACACATGGAGCGGACATGCTAGGAATAGGTGCGTGAGGTTGACTTCTTGTATCATGTGCCGGGTTTAAGACACGCGCTCATCCTGAAAAGTTTAGAAAGGTTTACAGAGGTGTAACGAAGAACACTGTGATGACACATGTCCCCCACCGGAGACCAAGCGTCAGTACACCACTATGAAAGTGACGGGACGTGTCAGATCATCAACGGACTCACACATGAGCGTGCCCCAGGAAACGAGGATGTGCCACAGGTGAGATGATGGGGCCTGAACGGGGGCGTGGCGATCAGAAATCGCAGCGCGGTATACTCAAGGTACCCCCCCCCCCCCTTGCGCATGCACGGCCTTGTCCAAGCACGGGGTGGGCGTTGAAGCGCTGTTTTGAGGAAATTATGGGACCGCTGTTTTTGTGGTCCAGAATGGAAGATTGGGTGTTTGTAGAGCGTTTGTACAGGGAAAGAGGGGCTCAGTCGTGTTTGTGATAGTGCATTGTGTTCATAACAACGTTGTACCACACATTGCAACCCCATGCTGTCTGTTCTGATGTGATTTTCAGCCATGGCTAACAATGTTATTCCCGGCATGGCTGTCACGTACGTTCGAAGCACTGGGGAACATGTGTCTGCCAATATTTTTGGTCCCTCTCGTCATGGGGACAACTACATCCATTTGAAGGACATGCGGAATGGGAAGGAGATTGAGCACAATGCCGCTTTTGATAAAGTGCTCTTCCCCATTTGCAGCCCCTCGCCATCCCATCTAAGGGCTCCCCCACACGTTTGCTGTCACGTGTGTCGTGCGCATGCACGGCCTTGTCTAAGCACGGGGTGGGTGTTGAACCGCCGTTTTGACCTGACTTTTGGGACCGCGGCCGTGCTTGCGCAAGGGGGGGGGGGGGGGGGGTAGGAATGTACGTGGCTCCGTCTTCGTCGACTGCGACCCCTGTCTTTGACAGGGGAAGAGGCTGTGGTATATTTTGAGAATGTCCTTAGATTCCGAGACTGTCAGGCACTGTTGCACAACTGTTGCAGCTTCGGCAAAAAAGATTGAAGTGTGGCTAATAACCCGAGGCCCTTCATGTGGGGCCTGGGGCTTGTGTGGCTATCCTAAGTAGTGGTGGCACTGAGGTGTCTTGGAGTGCACAGCGCCACAGCAGCCTTGAGCAACATTGCAGGCTGGACATATGGCCTGCCTACTGCGGGTTACAGCGCCAAGGGGTCAATGCATGGTTTGAACAGGAATTTAACATGCCTACAATGGCAAGGCAAAAGACAAACGCAGGCTGGCTCCTCCTACTGGAGGCCAGCCATGGACATTGCAGGATGCGTGTCCACAGGGATGTCGGTATGCCGTGTTTGGTCGCCAACTCAATATCGGTGTGATCTCCTCCACAGAAGATGCTTTCAGTCTCCAGCTGCTGAGGTGTCGTTGGGCTGATAATCTTGTTGGATGCTTTTCGCCCCGCTGCCCCTCGATCATGAGTGCACCCACGAGTACGAAGAAGTTGGCTACGGATGCCCCCCTTTGCATCTCACCACGCAGCCCTTCTTGGCATCAAGTATGGGCTGTCGCGTTCAGTGTGGGCCCGCCCCTCGTTGGGCACACGCTCACCACATTTTTGAGGCGGCGATATGGAGTGCACCCCTGTCCCCACATGAACAGTGCATTGCCGTTGTATCATAAGGTACGTGGAACTTGCTTCGTTGGTTTGGTAGACACTTCGATCACGGGAATCCCGGTTCAGCCAACCCAAAGAACGCAGCCCCACCCCCCCGCCGCCGCCGCTGCCGCCGCTGAGCCGTCCACAAGTTGCCGACCAAATCGCGGGGCCGCTTGACTGACAGATAGTGTTTTTCCGGCCTCTGTTGTATTTGGTGTAGCCTTGTTGTGCCACACATAAAGAATTTAGCGTGACTGCAACGGCCGCCAGACATGGACTAAGGGTGAAGCCTTGGCCGTGTTGCCGACCCGCCAGACAGCCAGACATTTGTCGTCTCGTGCCGAGTGTCCGTGCCAGATGTGTGTCTTTGTGGTTTCGAGCATCTGTGTTCTCGCACGCTCATTTGCCACCCCTCTTACCAGTGCATTCTCCCACTCGCCCTGATTCACCGAGGTGCCATTTCCGTGAAGCCATGGTAAGCAGTGGACAGGGCTTTGCTGTGTTTTCTCATTACGTGCCTCTGGGTGAGTCAATTCCAGTCAGCACCTGGTGGATCTGTGCAACCGGGGAAAGGGCTTTGCTGTGTTTTCTCGTTACGTGCCTCTGGGTGAGTCAATTCCAGTCAGCACCTGGTGGATCTGTGAAACCGGGGAAAGGGCTTTGCTGTGTTTTCTTGTTACGTGCCTCTGGGTGAGTCAATTCCAGTCAGCACCTGGTGGATCTGTGAAACCGGGGAAAGGGCTTTGCTGTGTTTCTTGTTACGTGCCTCTGGGTGAGTCAATTCCAGTCAGCACCTGGTGGATCTGTGCAACCGGGGAAAGGGCTTTGCTGTGTTTTCTCATTACGTGCCTCTGGGTGAGTCAATTCCAGTCAGCACCTGGTGGATCTGTGAAACCGGGGAAAGGGCTTTGCTGTGTTTTCTCGTTACGTGCCTCTGGGTGAGTCAATTCCAGTCAGCACCTGGTGGATCTGTGAAACCGGGGAAAGGGCTTTGCTGTGTTTTCTTGTTACGTGCCTCTGGGTGAGTCAATTCCAGTCAGCACCTGGTGGATCTGTGAAACTGGGGAAAGGGCTTTGCTGTGTTTTCTCATTGCGTGCCTCTGGGTGAGTCAATTCCAGTCAGCACCTGGTGGATCTGTGAAACCGGGGAAAGGGCTTTGCTGTGTTTTCTCATTACGTGCCTCTGGGTGAGTCAATTCCAGTCAGCACCTGGTGGATCTGTGAAACCGGGGAAAGGGCTTTGCTGTGTTTTCTCGTTACGTGCCTCTGGGTGAGTCAATTCCAGTCAGCACCTGGTGGATCTGTGAAACCGGGGAAAGGGCTTTGCTGTGTTTCTTGTTACGTGCCTCTGGGTGAGTCAATTCCAGTCAGCACCTGGTGGATCTGTGAAACCGGGGAAAGGGCTTTGCTGTGTTTTCTCATTGCGTGCCTCTGGGTGAGTCAATTCCAGTCAGCACCTGGTGGATCTGTGAAACCGGGGAAAGGGCTTTGCTGTGTTTTCTCATTACGTGCCTCTGGGTGAGTCAATTCCAGTCAGCACCTGGTGGATCTGTGAAACTGGGGAAAGGGCTTTGCTGTGTTTTCTCATTACGTGCCTCTGGGTGAGTCAATTCCAGTCAGCACCTGGTGGATCTGTGAAACCGGGGAAAGGGCTTTGCTGTGTTTTCTCATTACGTGCCTCTGGGTGAGTCAATTCCAGTCAGCACCTGGTGGATCTGTGAAACCGGGGAAAGGGCTTTGCTGTGTTTCTTGTTACGTGCCTCTGGGTGAGTCAATTCCAGTCAGCACCTGGTGGATCTGTGAAACCGGGGAAAGGGCTTTGCTGTGTTTTCTCATTACGTGCCTCTGGGTGAGTCAATTCCAGTCAGCACCTGGTGGATCTGTGAAACCGGGGAAAGGGCTTTGCTGTGTTTTCTTGTTACGTGCCTCTGGGTGAGTCAATTCCAGTCAGCACCTGGTGGATCTGTGAAACCGGGGAAAGGGCTTTGCTGTGTTTCTTGTTACGTGCCTCTGGGTGAGTCAATTCCAGTCAGCACCTGGTGGATCTGTGCAACCGGGGAAAGGGCATTGCTGTGTTTTCTCATTACGTGCCTCTGGGTGAGTCAATTCCCGTCAGCACCTGGTGGATCTGTGAAACCGGGGAAAGGGCTTTGCTGTGTTTTCTCGTTACGTGCCTCTGGGTGAGTCAATTCCAGTCAGCACCTGGTGGATCTGTGAAACCGGGGAAAGGGCTTTGCTGTGTTTTCTTGTTACGTGCCTCTGGGTGAGTCAATTCCAGTCAGCACCTGGTGGATCTGTGAAACCGGGGAAAGGGCTTTGCTGTGTTTTCTCATTACGTGCCTCTGGGTGAGTCAATTCCAGTCAGCACCTGGTGGATCTGTGAAACCGGGGAAAGGGCTTTGCTGTGTTTTCTCATTGCGTGCCTCTGGGTGAGTCAATTCCAGTCAGCACCTGGTGGATCTGTGAAACCGGGGAAAGGGCTTTGCTGTGTTTTCTCATTACGTGCCTCTGGGTGAGTCAATTCCAGTCAGCACCTGGTGGATCTGTGAAACCGGGGAAAGGGCTTTGCTGTGTTTTCTCGTTACGTGCCTCTGGGTGAGTCAATTCCAGTCAGCACCTGGTGGATCTGTGAAACCGGGGAAAGGGCTTTGCTGTGTTTCTTGTTACGTGCCTCTGGGTGAGTCAATTCCAGTCAGCACCTGGTGGATCTGTGAAACCGGGGAAAGGGCTTTGCTGTGTTTTCTCATTGCGTGCCTCTGGGTGAGTCAATTCCAGTCAGCACCTGGTGGATCTGTGAAACCGGGGAAAGGGCTTTGCTGTGTTTTCTCATTACGTGCCTCTGGGTGAGTCAATTCCAGTCAGCACCTGGTGGATCTGTGAAACCGGGGAAAGGGCTTTGCTGTGTTTTCTCGTTACGTGCCTCTGGGTGAGTCAATTCCAGTCAGCACCTGGTGGATCTGTGAAACCGGGGAAAGGGCTTTGCTGTGTTTTCTCATTACGTGCCTCTGGGTGAGTCAATTCCAGTCAGCACCTGGTGGATCTGTGAAACCGGGGAAAGGGCTTTGCTGTGTTTTCTTGTTACGTGCCTCTGGGTGAGTCAATTCCAGTCAGCACCTGGTGGATCTGTGAAACCGGGGAAAGGGCTTTGCTGTGTTTCTTGTTACGTGCCTCTGGGTGAGTCAATTCCAGTCAGCACCTGGTGGGTCTGTGAAACCGGGGAAAGGGCTTTGCTGTGTTTTCTCATTACGTGCCTCTGGGTGAGTCAATTCCAGTCAGCACCTGGTGGATCTGTGAAACCGGGGAAAGGGCTTTGCTGTGTTTTCTCATTACGTGCCTCTGGGTTAGTCAATTCCAGTCAGCACCTGGTGGATCTGTGAAACCGGGGAAAGGGCTTTGCTGTGTTTCTTGTTACGTGCCTCTGGGTGAGTCAATTCCAGTCAGCACCTGGTGGATCTGTGAAACCGGGGAAAGGGCTTTGCTGTGTTTCTTGTTACGTGCCTCTGGGTGAGTCAATTCCAGTCAGCACCTGGTGGATCTGTGAAACCGGGGAAAGGGCTTTGCTGTGTTTTCTCATTACGTGCCTCTGGGTGAGTCAATTCCAGTCAGCACCTGGTGGATCTGTGAAACCGGGGAAAGGGCTTTGCTGTGTTTTCTCATTACGTGCCTCTGGGTTAGTCAATTCCAGTCAGCACCTGGTGGATCTGTGAAACCGGGGAAAGGGCTTTGCTGTGTTTCTTGTTACGTGCCTCTGGGTGAGTCAATTCCAGTCAGCACCTGGTGGATCTGTGAAACCGGGGAAAGGGCTTTGCTGTGTTTTCTCATTACGTGCCTCTGGGTGAGTCAATTCCAGTCAGCACCTGGTGGATCTGTGAAACCGGGGAAAGGGCTTTGCTGTGTTTTCTCATTACGTGCCTCTGGGTGAGTCAATTCCAGTCAGCACCTGGTGGATCTGTGAAACCGGGGAAAGGGCTTTGCTGTGTTTTCTTGTTACGTGCCTCTGGGTGAGTCAATTCCAGTCAGCACCTGGTGGATCTGTGAAACCGGGGAAAGGGCTTTGCTGTGTTTTCTTGTTACGTGCCTCTGGGTGAGTCAATTCCAGTCAGCACCTGGTGGATCTGTGAAACCGGGGAAAGGGCTTTGCTGTGTTTTCTCATTACGTGCCTCTGGGTGAGTCAATTCCAGTCAGCACCTGGTGGATCTGTGAAACCGGGGAAAGGGCTTTGCTGTGTTTTCTCATTACGTGCCTCTGGGTGAGTCAATTCCAGTCAGCACCTGGTGGATCTGTGAAACCGGGGAAAGGGCTTTGCTGTGTTTTCTTGTTACGTGCCTCTGGGTGAGTCAATTCCAGTCAGCACCTGGTGGATCTGTGAAACCGGGGAAAGGGCTTTGCTGTGTTTTCTTGTTACGTGCCTCTGGGTTAGTCAATTCCAGTCAGCAGCTGGTGGATCTGTGAAACCGGGGAAAGGGCTTTGCTGTGTTTCTTGTTACGTGCCTCTGGGTGAGTCAATTCCAGTCAGCACCTGGTGGATCTGTGAAACCGGGGAAAGGGCTTTGCTGTGTTTCTTGTTACGTGCCTCTGGGTGAGTCAATTCCAGTCAGCACCTGGTGGATCTGTGAAACCGGGGAAAGGGCTTTGCTGTGTTTTCTCATTACGTGCCTCTGGGTGAGTCAATTCCAGTCAGCACCTGGTGGATCTGTGAAACCGGGGAAAGGGCTTTGCTGTGTTTTCTTGTTACGTGCCTCTGGGTGAGTCAATTCCAGTCAGCACCTGGTGGATCTGTGAAACCGGGGAAAGGGCTTTGCTGTGTTTTCTTGTTACGTGCCTCTGGGTGAGTCAATTCCAGTCAGCACCTGGTGGATCTGTGAAACCGGGGAAAGGGCTTTGCTGTGTTTTCTCATTACGTGCCTCTGGGTGAGTCAATTCCAGTCAGCACCTGGTGGATCTGTGAAACCGGGGAAAGGGCTTTGCTGTGTTTTCTCATTACGTGCCTCTGGGTGAGTCAATTCCAGTCAGCACCTGGTGGATCTGTGAAACCGGGGAAAGGGCTTTGCTGTGTTTTCTTGTTACGTGCCTCTGGGTGAGTCAATTCCAGTCAGCACCTGGTGGATCTGTGAAACCGGGGAAAGGGCTTTGCTGTGTTTTCTTGTTACGTGCCTCTGGGTTAGTCAATTCCAGTCAGCACCTGGTGGATCTGTGAAACGTGTGTTTGCGAGCGAAGCGAGCAAATACGCGTTTACGTATTTGTCCCATTCTGCTTAGCCGGTTTCTCTGTGTGGCAAGCTAGCCTCACAGTTGATACTATGCCCGCTAAAGCTACTCGTGACACTGCTGGCGATCACACAATGACAGATCCCACGCAAGATAGTACCCAACCACCAGGCCCATTACCGGGGCCTTGTATCCTGCGCACACCTGCGGCAGTGCAAGCACGAGAAGCGTTCAACCGATGGAGCGCTACCGCATATCAAGCCCTGACCCGATCTGGGTCACACACTGAGGAGCTGGACCACTGGATGATATCCCAATGGGAAGCTATTGCCGAATCTGCTGTGGAGGATCACCAAATTCGTGCGCTAGCCGAGGCATGTAACATGGAACAAATCGAGACGGCAGAGTTTGTCGCGGTGCTGGGTGCGTACTGTGGCCGCAAAGCACTTCGCATGGACTACATGGATGGCACATTTCATGAAGCGCCCCCTACGATTACCGACCTGCCAGCGACGGCGCGAGCTCAAGAACAACGAATTAACGAACTGACCGCCGCCCTCCAGAAGAAAGATGCCGAGTTGGAGAAAGCGCGCGTTCCGAGAGCCCCACCCCTCACTGCTGCACGAGTCAATGACCTGGCGAGCACCCGAATGAGGTTCCAATGGATGAACACCCTGCTCTCAGCTATGCAGGGTTTGCAACAAGTTCCGTTGAATGCCCAAGACTGGACCCAGGATGTGTTTGTACAAAAGGTGTGGTGCTTACTGCACCTGGAGATGGCCAATAAGCGACAATCCCGGGGGACCCCTGTACGTGAACAAGCGGCCACAGCACAGTCTGGTGGCTCTGTGGAGGTCATCAACAACAGCCCTGCTGGGCAAGCCCACACGGAGCAACGTGACCCTCAGCGAGATTCTCGTAAGCCGGGGCGATGTTTCAAATGTCACCAGATGGGTCACTGGGCCGCCGATTGTCCAGCAGCAGTGGGCCAAGGGTACCTCATTCATCGTGATGGCAAAGAATTTTGGATGTCCGCCACTGGAGTGGAGTGGGATACCTCTGAACCACCGCCGGGGAACTGCACCAAATGTGGACAGCGACATTGGTCGCATAAACCGACGGCTACGTGTTCAGGACGAGTGGTTCGGCAAGTACAGGCGCAAGCTACGACGTCCGACAAGGTTGAGGCCTGGGATGATGCTATTTTCGAAAACATGGTGAACGAGTTTCGCCAGGCTGCCGGAAGTGGGCCCGCGGGCCCACAATGACTCACCGACCGACTCCGCTGCTCCGCGCGTGCCCCCGCAGACCCGTCAGCCCCCGCGACAGCCCCACAGCCTGCCGCCCCCACACTCGCACTCGCCATCCACGCGATCACACACACGTCTACCATCCCGTTCGGGGTTAATGCGGTATCCACCATGCTCCGAAAATGGGAACCCGGTACTATCCGCACCTATCTCAGCGCCCTTCGGCAGCTCCTCGCACATGCACCCCCCGACAGCACCCTCGCAGACGCCATATCCCTTCGGCTCCTACACCTGGCAGCGACCCGCAGGTCACCATCCGCAGCAAAAATACTCGTCTCAGCTATCATTATGTGCCAAAGACTCTCGCTCATCCCCGAAGTCCTCACAGAGTCCCATCGCCTCACCCTATCGGCAATCGTCAAATATACATCCCACCGCACCATCCCAAAACCCTGGGCAACAATACAGCATGTCCAGTCCATCGGAAGATTGCGCATGTATTGGGGGTGGGCCCGCCTGTATTTCCTCATTATGGCCAGCACCATCTACCTTTGGCGAGTGCAAGACGCAGCCGGAATCCAATGGCGCTGGTTGCAGATCCCTGGCTGGATCACATTTTACGACCATAAAATTAATAGAGAGCTCGTCGGCTATCCCCTCAGTGACTACATGGACGCCTGGCGAGCGTACATTGTCGCATGTAAAAGGAGTGACGTCCCCTGGGATGCTGCCGTCATCCCAGGGGGCGCGCGGGAACTCCAACGTGCAATGGCGGACCTCCTGCGATACGAAGAGCTGGCTGAAGTGCGATGGCATGGGTGGAAAAAGTTGGGCGCAGCGTTGTTCATCCTACTGGGAGGAGCACTGTCCTCCCTCCAGCGGTGGGGAAGGTGGCATTCCCCACATCAACCCAGACGCTACTCCCATGCCCCACCCGCATGGCGCCTACCTGACCGAGTCCAGCTCCCGTACCCCGTGGCTACCACCAACAGCCCCGTGCGCGATATGGAATGGCGGCTTGTACGACTATCCGAATTATGGCCGCGTGATACGTTTGCCAAGCCATGCACGGCTCCCGTCCGTGCACCACAGCAGTTGGAACTCGCTTATGCAGCCACATACCAACCCTCGTCCACAGGCCGCGAGAGCGACGAGACACCGTCCATCGGTGAGTCCACCGATACCGATAGATCGGATGTGCAGTCTCAGTGCTCAGAGTCGACGTCGATGGCGCAATCAGAATCGATGGAGGCACCACCAACGACAAATCATGCAATCCACCATGGAGTTACTACACCACCCCCTGCCGGTGAGCCACTGGCGACATGCCCTGCAACTGCTCCTGGTGGGTGTCCAAGCATGGGTGCTGTTGCTAGCGCTGTGGCTCCGACGCCTTTACCATCTTCACAAGTACCAGATGGGGTTCATCATGGCAGCACTGGCGGTTTGGAGGGCCGTATGGGAACCGTGCGACCTGCAGGGCCCATCAGCGAACCCCCAGCAAAACGTCCTATGTGTGGGCATCAACCCACTTCGGATCCCACACCACACCATGGCTATGAGCTCACCGCGCCTCGGCGCGGGGATGCATATGCACATTGGCGACCTTTGTGGTTGCGCGAAACTGCATCGGAGCCCGTGCAGTATATGTCACATCCCCATACAACAACATCTCCAACGGAGTGCAGAGCTCATTGCCCAGAAATTGAAAGTGTCGGTGACGAATGTGACTATGTTGTTGCGGGATTTGATTGTGTTGATGGTGAACCGCCTACCAGTGGACCCCCCCCCCAACCCACCTTCCCCAAGTGTGACACCACCCCCGTCCCCGAACCATTCACCCCAACCGCCGCCGGAGCCGCCGCCTTCGCCATTGGCGCCTGTACACCAACTACTACACCAGCTGGCCACAGATCCGTCCGTAATCTCCGACACCTCTCCCACAGCACGCCCCAACCACAGCACCGACACCAGCCCGACGGAGGGTACCCCTTCGCAAGCATCGGTGACCCCTGACATGGTGCAGCGCGGATTGGGCGATGCGGGACATGTTGACATACCCCAGCCCCTGTGGCAGTCCTGTGCGCCAGCTAACTACACGTGGGCCACTGAGCAGGCACCACCCCAGTGCCACTCCCATGATCCACTGCTGCTCATGTTGGCTTCTAAATTAGAGGCGTCAGGACTGCTGTGTGAATGCCCCCCCCATTTGCGCCCAAATGCCAAAGCATATCTCAAACCTAAGTCAGCCCAAAAGTGTGCCTTGATTGTAAATATGATTCCCATCAATGACCGTTGTTTGCCCCCCCCCCCCATTTACCCTCCCAAGTTTAGATTCACTGGCGCATGTAATTACTGTAGCTCTGCTTAGGGGTCGACCCTTGTATTTCACTAAACTAGACATCAGTAATATGTTTTGGAGTTGTAAAGTGCCAGCAGAGCACAGGCATGCTGTCCGTATTGGAGTTTGTGGAAAAGTCTTCTCATTTCCGGGATTGCCTTTTGGCTGGAACGCCAGCCCCGCAATTGCTCAGCAGGACAGGACTCAGCAGGACAGGGCTGTGACGAATGAATGAGAATGCCGTAAACCGGGGAAAGGGCTTTGCTGTGTTTCTTGTTACGTGCCTCTGGGTGAGTCAATTCCAGTCAGCACCTGGTGGATCTGTGAAACCGGGGAAAGGGCTTTGCTGTGTTTTCTTGTTACGTGCCTCTGGGTGAGTCAATTCCAGTCAGCACCTGGTGGATCTGTGAAACCGGGGAAAGGGCTTTGCTGTGTTTTCTCATTACGTGCCTCTGGGTGAGTCAATTCCAGTCAGCACCTGGTGGATCTGTGAAACCGGGGAAAGGGCTTTGCTGTGTTTTCTTGTTACGTGCCTCTGGGTGAGTCAATTCCAGTCAGCACCTGGTGGATCTGTGAAACCGGGGAAAGGGCTTTGCTGTGTTTTCTCGTTACATGCCTCTGGGTGAGTCAATTCCAGTCAGCACCTGGTGGATCCGTGAAACCGGGGAAAGGGCTTTGCTGTGTTTTCTCATTACGTGCCTCTGGGTGAGTCAATTCCAGTCAGCACCTGGTGGATCTGTGAAACCGGGGAAAGGGCTTTGCTGTGTTTTCTCATTACGTGCCTCTGGGTGAGTCAATTCCAGTCAGCACCTGGTGGATCTGTGAAACCGGGGAAAGGGCTTTGCTGTGTTTTCTTGTTACCCCCCCCCCCCCCGTGTCCAAGAACCACCTTGCGCAAGAACCAACCCCTGGTTCCACGGTCAAATTCTCGCATCACTTTTTTTACCAGGGTAGTGGGTTTTTCATGTTTCTGGTGGATGTAGGACAGCTATTCGGGTATGCAGGACACCATTTCATGTGTGTTACTACGGGTCCCCCCACAGGGGGGACCCTATCAGTCACTCACAGGCGCACATACCCCTTAAACCCCTCCCCCCTGCTCTCGACCCCTTCCCCGAAGCAACCAGCCCCTGACAAGAAACAAACAAACGTCAATTAAACACAGGGGGCCTCAGCCAGTTGAACAGTGGATCATCCCATGCATGTTGGAAGGCACACTACAGCCCAGCCAGCTGAGATTCACTCCTTTGGTGTTCATTTGTCAACGTGGTTAGCTAGGGGAAAGGAGAGGGCATGCATGTCCCGGCGCAATGTGCCGGAACTTTTTTTCCGCGGTACGGGGTTGCCCACGGCTGTGCGCAAGAACCAACCCCTGGTTCCGCGGTCAAATTTAGGGGGAAAAGTGTGCGCAAGAACCGACCCCTGGTTCCGCGGTCAAACATTGCTGGTTCCTGGACACGGGGGGGGGGGGTACGTGCCTCTGGGTGAGTCAATTCCAGTCAGCACCTGGTGGATCTGTGAAACTGGGGAAAGGGCTTTGCTGTTTTTTTATCATTACGTGCCTCTGGGTGAGTCAATTCCAGTCAGCACCTGGTGGATCTGTGAAACCGGGGAAAGGGCTTTGCTGTGTTTTCTCATTACGTGCCTCTGGGTGAGTCAATTCCAGTCAGCACCTGGTGGATCTGTGAAACCGGGGAAAGGGCTTTGCTGTGTTTTCTCATTGCGTGCCTCTGGGTGAGTCAATTCCAGTCAGCACCTGGTGGATCTGTGAAACCGGGGAAAGGGCTTTGCTGTGTTTTCTCATTGCGTGCCTCTGGGTGAGTCAATTCCAGTCAGCACCTGGTGGATCTGTGAAACCGGGGAAAGGGCTTTGCTGTGTTTTCTCATTACGTGCCTCTGGGTGAGTCAATTCCAGTCAGCACCTGGTGGATCTGTGAAACTGGGGAAAGGGCTTTGCTGTGTTTTCTCGTGCTGTTGACTGGGGACATGTTTGTGCGCTACACTCACCACGCTCTTCGTTCCTTCGTCGCCGTCTGCGATGCATCGATTTGCGACCAATGGGGGAGACAGCCTGTGCCCTACAACCGCAAATGTTGCAATGCTGGACCGGGGGCTCGGGGGGGGGTTAGGGGCGAACAGCTGCGTTTTGCCGTTTGGCGAGCGGTCCATGCCGCCGTCCAGGGGACACCGCATCCTGCCACAGCCCTCCCCTGCTCTGACCGCTCCACATTGACTCAGAGGACAACACCGGGGCCGTTCTGTGGCCGTGCTCGTTCGAGTTCTGCGACTTCCTGGAGGACCGCTATCCACGACAGCATTGGCACGGGAAGCGGATCGTGGAGCTCGGCGCAGGTGCGCTCGACTGTGCCCAGGAGGCGGTGCGGCGGTGGGTACGGAGCGGCCTGGGCTGGGTCTTGACTGGGGCGAGGCTTCGGGCCACGGAAGGGCATGTCGGGCTTGCAAGTGAAAGGGGGGGGGGGGAAAGGGCTGACTTGACAGGCACCATTAATCAGTTATTATGAACTCTGGCGCTGAAGGCGCCGAAAATTTTTTTGAGCATTAGAATTGGTCGATTTTTTTTCCACCAAATACATGGCAAATGATGACTTTTCTGAACCCCCTCGACGCGCTGATTCCAAAAATCCCATTTTGATTTTTTGCCGATTTTTGGGTCCGGGTCACATCCGAGGCCCGGGGGTCGATCTCGGTAGGATTTTGGGGGTCCTGTCAATTGAGCCCTTGTTGGGGGAGGGGGGGGTCTAGCCAGGGAGCTCTATCGAACCCCCCCCCCTTAATTGCAGGCCCGGTTGCCCAAGGGCATGCCATGCCCCAAGGCCCCGCGGGAGAAGTGCTCCCTGCGCTGTTGCACCTCAGCCCCGGACCTTTGCTGCTTAAGTCCGCCGACAGCGCACCGCCCCACTCTTGCCATCCCCGATCACTTTGGGGCGTCTCTATGGATCGTCCACTTGGGGCGTCACTTTGAGGCGTCATTTTGGGGCATCACTTTGGGGCGTCACTTTGGGGCATTTGAGTGGGCGTGTGAGGGGTTTGGTGGCCCTGCGGAGGGGCACCACAGGCGGCAGGGCCTGGAGCACAGCTGTGCCGCACTGCGGTGCCCAATGCCTGAGCTGTATGGCCCTGATTTGGGGGCTGCCGGTGACTTGAGGCGCCAACGCATACAAAACAAACATGAGCCACACACGAACATCGTCCCGACGATCGCGTGTCGGACCAGCCCTCCCAAATCGCGTTCCATTACTGCCGTGCAGTCAGTCACATGCACTGCCCTCGCCCCCGTCCCACCCACTCCCACGTCCCATGTCCCACCGTCTGCACCGCGCCACTCCCTCTTCCCTCCGTCGCGCTGCCGCCCCTTGTCCGCAGGCGTGGGATATGTGGGCATGGCCCTGGGCCGGTGGGGGGCCGACGTAGTGCTCACGGACGTGGTGGACCGCGCGGCCCTCCTCGACCGGAATGTGCGCCAGAACTTCACCGCAGGTCCGGCCTCCTCCGCCCCTGCCCCCGTCCGCGGCGCTGAGCGGTGTGTCATGAGTTCGGGGTGGGTCAGCGCGGGGGCTGCGGGTGGTGGGTGCATTGCAGGGGCCTGAGGTGAGGTTTGGGATGGTGTGGCAGGGCGAACGCGAGTTGACTCGCGGTGCGAGTGAAGGAGTGTTCAGGACCGGACGTGCCACTAGTGTGCGGCAGGGGGACTGGGTTTTATTAGGAATCAGCGCTGTCCCCTGTGCCACTCGGTAACATCCGCTGCTGTCGCAACCACAACTCAGTAGGAACAAGCTGCATCCCATGTCCAGCGCAGTAAGATCCCAGCTCCTTCTTATCACGCGTGACCTGTCCCAGCTCCTTCTTATCACGCGTGACCTGTCCCAGCTCCTTCTTATCACGCGTGACCTGGCAGACGCTAGTGCCAAGTCTGTTCAGGACATGTTGCCCGCTTGGCTTGGGACGTTGGTGGGCTTTTGACAACCCCAGGGACCGGTACCCCCGCCATCCACCCGCGCATTGTATCTATTCGAAGCAGCCCTAAGGCCACACGGTCTTGCAGGACCGACGGGGGGGGGGGGGGAGCAAGACAGTGACGACTCTCGGAGGAACGTTGTATGCGTTTTGAATGGGCTTGCCTGACACGTGAGGGTCCGTCCAGCGCGATGGTGGTCAGGGCCGGGCCGGGAGGCGGCGGCAATCTCAGCGACGCTGACAGACAACGGCCTTCCTCTGGCCTTTCCCCCCGGATCGGTACGCATCCCTGTGTGCCGCAGCATTTCATTGGCATGCACAAATGGGAAAGGTGGTCTTTGAACTTGGGAGAAGGGGACAATGGATCCCTCCACCTCCACTGTGTGTGTGTGTGGGGGGGGGTGCCCCACCGGTTTTGACATTTCCTGAAGCGCCTTCCCGGAAGGTTCGAGGGCAGACGTGTGAGGTCGTCTCAGGGCCCCCCGCGATGGACTCGTGGGCCACAAGGCCACCGCGGATCCAGGGCGACCCAGGCGCAGTGAAGCGCAACACACGCACTCACCCACCCACACACCCACATACCCACACACGTACACCTGATGTTGTTTGTTTAATGCACACATCCAGCCCCAGGGGAAACAACTCCGCCGACCTGGGAGGCACATACAAAGTGGCCCCTGCGGACCCTGAGGAAGAGGGTGGGTCCAAGATGGAGGGGATTTCTGTTCCCTCCTACTTATTCCTCGCCCAAGCTGTGGTTGGTTGGTTGGTTGGCAGGCCTTGTGGCTAGCAGGGATGATATGAAAGCTTGCTCATGTTGTCCGTACTCTGTGCGTACTCTGAGCTTGTGTTCGCCCCCCCCCCCCCTCCGATACCGAGGCCTTGTGCCAACCCCCCCCCCCCTCCCGCAGTCTTCTCAGGGATGCATGGGGATGGGCTGTGGGGAGCTGTAGGTACACGAGCATTCAATGTGTGTCTTGTTGCACTGTGGTTTGGTCACAGGGACAAGAGCAGGCCTTTGCTTAGTGCCGTGCCTACCCTTTGAGGGGGGGGGTGCCTTTTTGAAAAAGTTGGGTGCCTCCTTCAGCGGGGACCCCCCCCCCTAGGGTAGGGGTAGGTCACCGGTGGGTCCTTTGTTTTGTCCGCTTTGAGGAATGTCAGCCGCTGGGCCTTGAACTATGGGGGTGTTGCTTGTGCTGTACTGTGACCTGTGCCTGCTTTGCTGTGACCTATGCCTACTTTCCCTGTGCCAGCTCACCATGAAAGTAACTTGAAGTCCCATGCACATAGAGATCGTCTAGCAAATGCGGCACTGGGATCAAAGTTGGCGTGCTTGCTTTGGTACTGCTTTCTATGGGTTGTGGGTGGGTGGGTGCCTCCTGAGGTTGACCCCCCCCCGCCCCCTCATAGGGGTAGGCCAAGAGCTGTGCCTCTAGCCAAAAAGTGGCTGGGTGCCCTTCTCATTTGACCCCCCCCCCCCCTGTTGGTAAGCAAAGGCCTGGACAGGAGCCGTGGGATGTTGGTCGCATCTGTACTTGTGGAGCTCTCTGCCCGTTGGGGCTGCCCCCCGGCAGAGCCGAACATTGTACTCATGGTTTGCAGTAGTGGTAGGAAAGTAGGAATGATGAACCTCACAGTTTGAGCAAGAATGGAATTGATACCTTGGCACACACAGATGCCGGAATCCGTGGTCGCCCGAAGTGGGCTGGCACAGGACCCAGGGTGGAAGAAGAGGTGCAGGGAGCTGAACAGAATATCGTGGCACCAAGTACCGGACTCGGAGGACGATGACTTGGAGTCGGGGCGAAAGAGGGATGAGCTCGCCCTGGCGGGACAGTAGTGGGCGGAGGAAGGCAGCAACCCGGAGCAATTCATTCACAAACTGCACGGCATGTTTAGAGCGGTGCAGCGGGCCCGAATGCAACGGGAGGTGGAACAAAGCCTCCTTTTCCCGATTCAGCCGCGCAAGGTGCCGCGGGAGGACTACCCTTGGCACCAGCTACAGCCACCTAGACCCAGGGCTCAATGAACCACCTGCCAGCCATGGGGGCACTGTCCAGAGATTGGAAATGGGGTGAAGATTTCCTGCCGCGATGGTTGCGTGGCTGCAAGAACTGGAATGGCTCCCTGCAGATGACACCCTGCCACAGGGACACGGGCATGTCTCTTTCATGGAGCTGGCCTTGTACTTCGAGACACACGCGGGAAGGCCCCTGCCACCCACCCCACTGTCCAGATTTGCGGGCACGGAGCTGTCATTGCAGGAGAAGGGCAGAGTGGTGCGCTTGGCAATAACCGTGATGGGCAAGGCGGCAGGGAGGGAGTCCATCCTCCCGGCCCGGATTACCAATTGCTGCCGCTCTTTGGTGTTGGGGGCAGGCCCGGTGGTAGGAGTGAAGGGACGCCCCCTTTTCACAAGACCCATGGCGGTGTGGCACCATCTGAAGCGCCTGCAGCGGTACAATTCCGAACCGCGGGCACAGCAGCAACAGTCACAAGTGGCGAAGCAGCGCCAGAAGCGGAGGCGCGCCCAGGGAAAGACGGCCGACGTGCAGATGGGTAATGCGCAACCGCGGCAACGATGCCTAGGCAAAGGAGGGGCAAAGAAAGCAGCCACGGTGTACGCCAGCGATTTCTATGCAGGACTAGTCCTACCGGAAGGGGCACGCAGAGGTGTGCGGTACAGAGTGGAGGAACCAAGTGGAGGCGCAGCAACACCTGCGCCACGGGGAGGGGCCGTTCTCTTCACACCACCCCAGCGGTGCGCCGTGGCCAGGCGCCCGGATACTCGGCCGCGGCTCCCGCGGCTATGGCTCTGCGCTGCACACAACAGACAATGCTCAACATGCGTGGCTGTGGGCAGGGGGGTGCGGCACTGCTGCGCCAGGCGACATCCAAGACACTGCCCCCTACCGGCACCGCCTGGGACACAGCGAGGGCGGCGGGGTTGCACACCCCAGGAGGGGGGGGGACCCCCTCAGCTAAGCGGCCCAAGCGTCACCGGCAAGCACCGATAAGCCGAGGCCAGGCCTTCAAGAGAGGACGGGGGCACCCAGACCCCCCCCCCCCACCCGCGAAGCGGGCACAAGTGGAGCTGCATGACACGGCTAGGCATGGACGCGCCGTGACGGAGGTCACATAACCCCACCCCACAAGAGGTTCTGGCCCGGGCGAGGCCCCCAGCTGCAACCCAGGCGGGCGCGTGACAGGACGGCGCACGCAATGTACGTTGAACTGATTTTGGTGGCGCCTCGGGTGACCACGGGGGCCCCGGACCCATGCGGGTCTCCCTCTTTCACATTGTTTTCCCCCAATACCTTGGCACACACACACACACACACACACACACACACACACACACAGACACACACACACACACACACACACACACACGTACACGTACACGTACACACACACACACGTACACGTACACACATATACGTGCGCGCGCGCACACACACACACACACAGACACACACACACACAGACACACACACACACACACAGAGACACACACACACACACAGACGTACACGTACACGTACACACACACACACACACACACACACACAGACACACACACACACACACACACAGACACACACACACACACACACACACACACACACACGTACACGTACACGTACACACACACACACACACACACAGACACACACACACACACACACACACACACACACACACACACACACACACACATGCTTCATGCTTCATGCTTGCGGACGTACCAGGCCTTAGCCTGAGCCTACCACTGGACGTCCCGGTAGGTCATTGTGCCCAAGGGGCGGGCCATTATCAGACCCACCCCCGATCGCCCCACCACCAGCCACAGGGATCCCCTTCTCACGCCAAGCAGGCAGCAGAGCCAGCCTGAACCCCCGCGCTGGCCTCCATCATGGGCTCCACCTCTTAATTAATGCATCCCCCCCCCCCACCCCAACATGTATGCATGCTGAATTTCTGTAAATGTTCGCACCAGACGCCCCCATCTCTTGCAAGCCCTGCTAGAAACCTCTACTTCGCACTAATAAGAGTTCTCCAACCAGTCCCCATTCCCTCCCCGCAAACGCCCTGCACTGAGTCCAACACGGGCTTCTCCATTGCTAAAGCCAATCCGATGGCGAGTCTCTGCAGTCAGCCGCGCTGCAGTGCATTCTGAGTGTCTTCTGGGTTGCTTGCTGCAGCATGGTAATGTTTTTTTTTTTCAAAAAAATAAACGGATATGGGGACTCGCGCTGGCACTGGCACTGCTGTCCACCCAAAGAGCCAGAGCACCTGCACTCGCACCTGCAGTACACCCTTGCGGCAAATGTGAGGGCTACCTGTCAGCCCAGCCAAGACATGTATGCTGTGAATGAGTGAATGCATCGTGTTTAAAAACTCGCTTGTTGCCCATGCACGGTGCCACCGGTTGCTCTTCTGCAGGGCAAGCGATGGCCCCAAAGGAACCAAAGCCCTACTCGAGCTCCAGTAGAAATTATAACTCACTTTTTGCGGCGATGCTTCACTGCTTCGTCCTTCCGCAAATTGGCGATGGACGTTTTGCTGAGTGAGTGCCCGCGATATGTCTGACCTGCCCACGTGTCTTCCCTTTCCCGTTTCTGAGACACGCGTCGCGCAAGAAAGTCCGCTGCAGATTTCTGTTCTGTTTCCCTGTTTTTTACCACGCTTTCGAACGCCTCTGCGACCTCCACTTGTCGAACCGAGGAAGAGCTCTTCTTCACCACCATGGCCAGGGCATTGCGCAACTCTCCCTCTTGTTGTGCCGACCCCCTCGGAAACCCCTTGTCCTTTACTCCCAGCAGGGTGTCCATCAAGAGGCTGAACTCGTCATCGTCCCGATTGGCTAGCTCCATTACCCCCATCTGAGCCAGCACCGCCCAATCCACGTCATCGCTTGTCCTGCTGTATGCCTCCAGCACCGCGTCCAGCCGTTCAAGCACTAGTTTCCCGCTGGACGCCTTGTCTTCTGATCCCCATATTTGACGCACCGCACGCATCCACTCCTCCAAATCAGACTCCAGTGATTTCTGAGCCTGCGACTCCCTGTCTTTGCGCAACAAACGCTGCAGCACCAAGATCAGATTCTCGGCCTCCGTGCAGCTGCCCACCAATGCCTTATACTGCCTGTCCAAGAAGTCCTTGTCTTTCCACTTCATCGGGAGGGCCTCTACAGCCTGCCGAACCGCCGACTCGGTCGCCAGGGCTCGCAGCCCCTCCAACTGATCCACCGGCTTCTTCGCCTCGACTGTCTCCCCGCGCGGCTGCTCCAGGATCTGCTGCCAATTGCTCATCCTAAGTACAAGCATGTACATGGCATGCCGCACGCACGAGGCAGTCCTCGCCCATCATCAGCGTAGTCACGCCTGGTGACTGCCAGTCCTTCCTCAGGCGACCTGGGTGGCACTGCCATTCACCAGGATTTAGTGACGCCTGGTGGCTTCGAGCCCTTCTTCAGGCGACCTGGGTGGCAATGCCTGTCACCAGGATTTGGTGACGCCTGGTGGCTTCGAGCCCTTCTTCAGGCGACCTGGGTGGCAATGCCTGTCACCAGGATTTAGTCACGCCTGGTGGCTTCGAGCCCTTCTTCAGGCGACCTGGGTGGCACCGCCTGTCACCAGGATTTATGGTAGTGTCCCTGTCTTGACGACTACCACTCCTTCTCTCACAGTCAGGCCACAGGCATGACAACTGAGCCCACAGGACCCGTCGCTGTACTGCCCTCCTACGTGTGCACCAAGTGAACACAGTTACGTTGACCCACTCAATTGCAGACTCCGGACTGTACCCCCCTGCTACCGCCGTCCCTACTGCACAGACCTGTGGTTGGTAGTTACTGCTGCTGATAATAAACGGGCACACGCCCAGATAAAAGCCCAAGGCCGCTAAGAAGAGGAAGTCGTGGGACACCCGCATCTTCCCAGATTTAATAAACCAGATTGACAACCTGTCAAAACCCATGGATAACCGCCCCAGTCACCCCATGACGTCGAACACCAGCCGCTCCTCTCGCACCCAGTGCTCGAAGATTGGCCTGAGTCTTATCGAATGTCACCATCCCCATCCTGCTGCAGTTACCGTTCTCAGCCATTCCTCTCGCACCGTATCGAGTGCTCGAAGGCAGGCCTGAGGGCAGTGAAAATGTGAAGGTGCACGACGCGACACGACGCCACCGGCACACACCGCACTTGCGCCTCACCCCAGCTGGGGGGGGGGGGGGGGGCTGCACTCAGTCCTCCCTCACAGTGGGGGGGGGGGCACCTGCCCATTCCCCTTCCACTCCCCCTTGCACCACCAACCAACGAACCGACAACGGAACTCGAAAATTTCACCACCACTGTAGCTCACCTGCAGTTTCAGGCGCCACAGGCACCAGACACACACCCCTGAACCGGCAGCCGACCCACTTGCCGCTACCAGGGGCTGCCCCACCACCTCCCGGAGCTACTCGGGGGTGGGCTGACGGTAAACCACTACGTCACAACGCCCCCCAGATCAACTACCCATAA